>JAZHYW010006115.1:0-16599 GCA_037355805.1 Ixodes ricinus | reverse complement strand
TTGCTGATTGCCGGCGGCTACTCTTCAGAAACAACGGCATCATCACCGCTCTTCACGGAATCACTGGCAGTTCCTCGGATTGGTCATGGGAATCACGTCAGTTTCGGCTTTGTGTCGTCACCGACAACATCGACAGAAGCGCCACCAGCACCACTGCCTACAAGAGCATCGACCGACTGGAAATTCCTATTGCTGATTGCCGGCGGCTACTCTTCAGAAACAACGGCATCATCACCGCTCTTCACGGAATCACTGGCAGTTCCTCGGATTGGTCATGGGAATCACGTCAGTTTCGGCTTTGTGTCGTCACCGACAACATCGACAGAAGCGCCACCAGCACCACTGCCTACAAGAGCATCGACCGACTGGAAATTCCTATTGCTGATTGCCGGCGGCTACTCTTCAGAAACAACGGCATCATCACCGCTCTTCACGGAATCACTGGCAGTTCCTCGGATTGGTCATGGGAATCACGTCAGTTTCGGCTTTGTGTCGTCACCGACAACATCGACAGAAGCGCCACCAGCACCACTGCCTACAAGAGCATCGACCGACTGGAAATTCCTATTGCTGATTGCCGGCGGCTACTCTTCAGAAACAACGGCATCATCACCGCTCTTCACGGAATCACTGGCAGTTCCTCGGATTGGTCATGGGAATCACGTCAGTTTCGGCTTTGTGTCGTCACCGACAACATCGACAGAAGCGCCACCAGCACCACTGCCTACAAGAGCATCGACCGACTGGAAATTCCTATTGCTGATTGCCGGCGGCTACTCTTCAGAAACAACGGCATCATCACCGCTCTTCACGGAATCACTGGCAGTTCCTCCGGATTGGTCATGGGAATCACGTCAGTTTCGGCTTTGTGTCGTCACCGACAACATCGACAGAAGCGCCACCAGCACCACTGCCTACAAGAGCATCGACCGACTGGAAATTCCTATTGCTGATTGCCGGCGGCTACTCTTCAGAAACAACGGCATCATCACCGCTCTTCACGGAATCACTGGCAGTTCCTCGGATTGGTCATGGGAATCACGTCAGTTTCGGCTTTGTGTCGTCACCGACAACATCGACAGAAGCGCCACCAGCACCACTGCCTACAAGAGCATCGACCGACTGGAAATTCCTATTGCTGATTGCCGGCGGCTACTCTTCAGAAACAACGGCATCATCACCGCTCTTCACGGAATCACTGGCAGTTCCTCGGATTGGTCATGGGAATCACGTCAGTTTCGGCTTTGTGTCGTCACCGACAACATCGACAGAAGCGCCACCAGCACCACTGCCTACAAGAGCATCGACCGACTGGAAATTCCTATTGCTGATTGCCGGCGGCTACTCTTCAGAAACAACGGCATCATCACCGCTCTTCACGGAATCACTGGCAGTTCCTCGGATTGGTCATGGGAATCACGTCAGTTTCGGCTTTGTGTCGTCACCGACAACATCGACAGAAGCGCCACCAGCACCACTGCCTACAAGAGCATCGACCGACTGGAAATTCCTATTGCTGATTGCCGGCGGCTACTCTTCAGAAACAACGGCATCATCACCGCTCTTCACGGAATCACTGGCAGTTCCTCGGATTGGTCATGGGAATCACGTCAGTTTCGGCTTTGTGTCGTCACCGACAACATCGACAGAAGCGCCACCAGCACCACTGCCTACAAGAGCATCGACCGACTGGAAATTCCTATTGCTGATTGCCGGCGGCTACTCTTCCAGAAACAACGGCATCATCACCGCTCTTCACGGAATCACTGGCAGTTCCTCGGATTGGTCATGGGAATCACGTCAGTTTCGGCTTTGTGTCGTCACCGACAACATCGACAGAAGCGCCACCAGCACCACTGCCTACAAGAGCATCGACCGACTGGAAATTCCTATTGCTGATTGCCGGCGGCTACTCTTCAGAAACAACGGCATCATCACCGCTCTTCACGGAATCACTGGCAGTTCCTCGGATTGGTCATGGGAATCACGTCAGTTTCGGCTTTGTGTCGTCACCGACAACATCGACAGAAGCGCCACCAGCACCACTGCCTACAAGAGCATCGACCGACTGGAAATTCCTATTGCTGATTGCCGGCGGCTACTCTTCAGAAACAACGGCATCATCACCGCTCTTCACGGAATCACTGGCAGTTCCTCGGATTGGTCATGGGAATCACGTCAGTTTCGGCTTTGTGTCGTCACCGACAACATCGACAGAAGCGCCACCAGCACCACTGCCTACAAGAGCATCGACCGACTGGAAATTCCTATTGCTGATTGCCGGCGGCTACTCTTCAGAAACAACGGCATCATCACCGCTCTTCACGGAATCACTGGCAGTTCCTCGGATTGGTCATGGGAATCACGTCAGTTTCGGCTTTGTGTCGTCACCGACAACATCGACAGAAGCGCCACCAGCACCACTGCCTACAAGAGCATCGACCGACTGGAAATTCCTATTGCTGATTGCCGGCGGCTACTCTTCAGAAACAACGGCATCATCACCGCTCTTCACGGAATCACTGGCAGTTCCTCGGATTGGTCATGGGAATCACGTCAGTTTCGGCTTTGTGTCGTCACCGACAACATCGACAGAAGCGCCACCAGCACCACTGCCTACAAGAGCATCGACCGACTGGAAATTCCTATTGCTGATTGCCGGCGGCTACTCTTCAGAAACAACGGCATCATCACCGCTCTTCACGGAATCACTGGCAGTTCCTCGGATTGGTCATGGGAATCACGTCAGTTTCGGCTTTGTGTCGTCACCGACAACATCGACAGAAGCGCCACCAGCACCACTGCCTACAAGAGCATCGACCGACTGGAAATTCCTATTGCTGATTGCCGGCGGCTACTCTTCAGAAACAACGGCATCATCACCGCTCTTCACGGAATCACTGGCAGTTCCTCGGATTGGTCATGGGAATCACGTCAGTTTCGGCTTTGTGTCGTCACCGACAACATCGACAGAAGCGCCACCAGCACCACTGCCTACAAGAGCATCGACCGACTGGAAATTCCTATTGCTGATTGCCGGCGGCTACTCTTCAGAAACAACGGCATCATCACCGCTCTTCACGGAATCACTGGCAGTTCCTCGGATTGGTCATGGGAATCACGTCAGTTTCGGCTTTGTGTCGTCACCGACAACATCGACAGAAGCGCCACCAGCACCACTGCCTACAAGAGCATCGACCGACTGGAAATTCCTATTGCTGATTGCCGGCGGCTACTCTTCAGAAACAACGGCATCATCACCGCTCTTCACGGAATCACTGGCAGTTCCTCGGATTGGTCATGGGAATCACGTCAGTTTCGGCTTTGTGTCGTCACCGACAACATCGACAGAAGCGCCACCAGCACCACTGCCTACAAGAGCATCGACCGACTGGAAATTCCTATTGCTGATTGCCGGCGGCTACTCTTCAGAAACAACGGCATCATCACCGCTCTTCACGGAATCACTGGCAGTTCCTCGGATTGGTCATGGGAATCACGTCAGTTTCGGCTTTGTGTCGTCACCGACAACATCGACAGAAGCGCCACCAGCACCACTGCCTACAAGAGCATCGACCGACTGGAAATTCCTATTGCTGATTGCCGGCGGCTACTCTTCAGAAACAACGGCATCATCACCGCTCTTCACGGAATCACTGGCAGTTCCTCGGATTGGTCATGGGAATCACGTCAGTTTCGGCTTTGTGTCGTCACCGACAACATCGACAGAAGCGCCACCAGCACCACTGCCTACAAGAGCATCGACCGACTGGAAATTCCTATTGCTGATTGCCGGCGGCTACTCTTCAGAAACAACGGCATCATCACCGCTCTTCACGGAATCACTGGCAGTTCCTCGGATTGGTCATGGGAATCACGTCAGTTTCGGCTTTGTGTCGTCACCGACAACATCGACAGAAGCGCCACCAGCACCACTGCCTACAAGAGCATCGACCGACTGGAAATTCCTATTGCTGATTGCCGGCGGCTACTCTTCAGAAACAACGGCATCATCACCGCTCTTCACGGAATCACTGGCAGTTCCTCGGATTGGTCATGGGAATCACGTCAGTTTCGGCTTTGTGTCGTCACCGACAACATCGACAGAAGCGCCACCAGCACCACTGCCTACAAGAGCATCGACCGACTGGAAATTCCTATTGCTGATTGCCGGCGGCTACTCTTCAGAAACAACGGCATCATCACCGCTCTTCACGGAATCACTGGCAGTTCCTCGGATTGGTCATGGGAATCACGTCAGTTTCGGCTTTGTGTCGTCACCGACAACATCGACAGAAGCGCCACCAGCACCACTGCCTACAAGAGCATCGACCGACTGGAAATTCCTATTGCTGATTGCCGGCGGCTACTCTTCCAGAAACAACGGCATCATCACCGCTCTTCACGGAATCACTGGCAGTTCCTCGGATTGGTCATGGGAATCACGTCAGTTTCGGCTTTGTGTCGTCACCGACAACATCGACAGAAGCGCCACCAGCACCACTGCCTACAAGAGCATCGACCGACTGGAAATTCCTATTGCTGATTGCCGGCGGCTACTCTTCAGAAACAACGGCATCATCACCGCTCTTCACGGAATCACTGGCAGTTCCTCGGATTGGTCATGGGAATCACGTCAGTTTCGGCTTTGTGTCGTCACCGACAACATCGACAGAAGCGCCACCAGCACCACTGCCTACAAGAGCATCGACCGACTGGAAATTCCTATTGCTGATTGCCGGCGGCTACTCTTCAGAAACAACGGCATCATCACCGCTCTTCACGGAATCACTGGCAGTTCCTCGGATTGGTCATGGGAATCACGTCAGTTTCGGCTTTGTGTCGTCACCGACAACATCGACAGAAGCGCCACCAGCACCACTGCCTACAAGAGCATCGACCGACTGGAAATTCCCATTGCTGATTGCCGGCGGCTACTCTTCAGAAACAACGGCATCATCACCGCTCTTCACGGAATCACTGGCAGTTCCTCGGATTGGTCATGGGAATCACGTCAGTTTCGGCTTTGTGTCGTCACCGACAACATCGACAGAAGCGCCACCAGCACCACTGCCTACAAGAGCATCGACCGACTGGAAATTCCTATTGCTGATTGCCGGCGGCTACTCTTCAGAAACAACGGCATCATCACCGCTCTTCACGGAATCACTGGCAGTTCCTCGGATTGGTCATGGGAATCACGTCAGTTTCGGCTTTGTGTCGTCACCGACAACATCGACAGAAGCGCCACCAGCACCACTGCCTACAAGAGCATCGACCGACTGGAAATTCCTATTGCTGATTGCCGGCGGCTACTCTTCAGAAACAACGGCATCATCACCGCTCTTCACGGAATCACTGGCAGTTCCTCGGATTGGTCATGGGAATCACGTCAGTTTCGGCTTTGTGTCGTCACCGACAACATCGACAGAAGCGCCACCAGCACCACTGCCTACAAGAGCATCGACCGACTGGAAATTCCTATTGCTGATTGCCGGCGGCTACTCTTCAGAAACAACGGCATCATCACCGCTCTTCACGGAATCACTGGCAGTTCCTCGGATTGGTCATGGGAATCACGTCAGTTTCGGCTTTGTGTCGTCACCGACAACATCGACAGAAGCGCCACCAGCACCACTGCCTACAAGAGCATCGACCGACTGGAAATTCCTATTGCTGATTGCCGGCGGCTACTCTTCAGAAACAACGGCATCATCACCGCTCTTCACGGAATCACTGGCAGTTCCTCGGATTGGTCATGGGAATCACGTCAGTTTCGGCTTTGTGTCGTCACCGACAACATCGACAGAAGCGCCACCAGCACCACTGCCTACAAGAGCATCGACCGACTGGAAATTCCTATTGCTGATTGCCGGCGGCTACTCTTCAGAAACAACGGCATCATCACCGCTCTTCACGGAATCACTGGCAGTTCCTCGGATTGGTCATGGGAATCACGTCAGTTTCGGCTTTGTGTCGTCACCGACAACATCGACAGAAGCGCCACCAGCACCACTGCCTACAAGAGCATCGACCGACTGGAAATTCCTATTGCTGATTGCCGGCGGCGTACTCTTCAGAAACAACGGCATCATCACCGCTCTTCACGGAATCACTGGCAGTTCCTCGGATTGGTCATGGGAATCACGTCAGTTTCGGCTTTGTGTCGTCACCGACAACATCGACAGAAGCGCCACCAGCACCACTGCCTACAAGAGCATCGACCGACTGGAAATTCCTATTGCTGATTGCCGGCGGCTACTCTTCAGAAACAACGGCATCATCACCGCTCTTCACGGAATCACTGGCAGTTCCTCGGATTGGTCATGGGAATCACGTCAGTTTCGGCTTTGTGTCGTCACCGACAACATCGACAGAAGCGCCACCAGCACCACTGCCTACAAGAGCATCGACCGACTGGAAATTCCTATTGCTGATTGCCGGCGGCTACTCTTCAGAAACAACGGCATCATCACCGCTCTTCACGGAATCACTGGCAGTTCCTCGGATTGGTCATGGGAATCACGTCAGTTTCGGCTTTGTGTCGTCACCGACAACATCGACAGAAGCGCCACCAGCACCACTGCCTACAAGAGCATCGACCGACTGGAAATTCCTATTGCTGATTGCCGGCGGCTACTCTTCAGAAACAACGGCATCATCACCGCTCTTCACGGAATCACTGGCAGTTCCTCGGATTGGTCATGGGAATCACGTCAGTTTCGGCTTTGTGTCGTCACCGACAACATCGACAGAAGCGCCACCAGCACCACTGCCTACAAGAGCATCGACCGACTGGAAATTCCTATTGCTGATTGCCGGCGGCTACTCTTCAGAAACAACGGCATCATCACCGCTCTTCACGGAATCACTGGCAGTTCCTCGGATTGGTCATGGGAATCACGTCAGTTTCGGCTTTGTGTCGTCACCGACAACATCGACAGAAGCGCCACCAGCACCACTGCCTACAAGAGCATCGACCGACTGGAAATTCCTATTGCTGATTGCCGGCGGCTACTCTTCAGAAACAACGGCATCATCACCGCTCTTCACGGAATCACTGGCAGTTCCTCGGATTGGTCATGGGAATCACGTCAGTTTCGGCTTTGTGTCGTCACCGACAACATCGACAGAAGCGCCACCAGCACCACTGCCAGCTCGACACGGAAATTTGTCATGGCATGGCGATCGCGTTAACCATGTCGCAACATTCCGTTATCTGCTGCATTGCTCATCGGCGGCTACTCTTCAGAAACAACGGCATCATCACCGCTCTTCACGGAATCACTGGCAGTTCCTCGGATTGGTCATGGGAATCACGTCAGTTTCGGCTTTGTGTCGTCACCGACAACATCGACAGAAGCGCCACCAGCACCACTGCCTACAAGCCGAGCATTGCCGTACGCACGACCTGGAATCACCTTCCGTATCGTGCTAGCGATTGCCGGCGGCTACTCTTCAGAAACAACGGCATCATCACCGCTCTTCACGGAATCACTGGCAGTTCCTCGGATTGGTCATGGGAATCACGTCAGTTTCGGCTTTGTGTCGTCACCGACAACATCGACAGAAGCGCCACCAGCACCACTGCCTACAAGAGCATCGACCGACTGGAAATTCGTCAGTGGGCATGGCAGCATCGCACGAACCATGTCGTCTAATCACCTTCCGTTTATCGTGCAGCTATTGCTGATTGCCGGCGGCTACTCTTCAGAAACAACGGCATCATCACCGCTCTTCACGGAATCACTGGCAGTTCCTCGGATTGGTCATGGGAATCACGTCAGTTTCGGCTTTGTGTCGTCACCGACAACATCGACAGAAGCGCCACCAGCACCACTGCCTACAAGAGCATCGACCGACTGGAAATTCGTCAGTGGGCATGGCAGCATCGCACGAACCATGTCGTCTAATCACCTTCCGTTTATCGTGCAGCTATTGCTGATTGCCGGCGGCTACTCTTCAGAAACAACGGCATCATCACCGCTCTTCACGGAATCACTGGCAGTTCCTCGGATTGGTCATGGGAATCACGTCAGTTTCGGCTTTGTGTCGTCACCGACAACATCGACAGAAGCGCCACCAGCACCACTGCCTACAAGAGCATCGACCGACTGGAAATTCGTCAGTGGGCATGGCAGCATCGCACGAACCATGTCGTCTAATCACCTTCCGTTTATCGTGCAGCTATTGCTGATTGCCGGCGGCTACTCTTCAGAAACAACGGCATCATCACCGCTCTTCACGGAATCACTGGCAGTTCCTCGGATTGGTCATGGGAATCACGTCAGTTTCGGCTTTGTGTCGTCACCGACAACATCGACAGAAGCGCCACCAGCACCACTGCCTACAAGAGCATCGACCGACTGGAAATTCGTCAGTGGGCATGGCAGCATCGCACGAACCATGTCGTCTAATCACCTTCCGTTTATCGTGCAGCTATTGCTGATTGCCGGCGGCTACTCTTCAGAAACAACGGCATCATCACCGCTCTTCACGGAATCACTGGCAGTTCCTCGGATTGGTCATGGGAATCACGTCAGTTTCGGCTTTGTGTCGTCACCGACAACATCGACAGAAGCGCCACCAGCACCACTGCCTACAAGAGCATCGACCGACTGGAAATTCGTCAGTGGGCATGGCAGCATCGCACGAACCATGTCGTCTAATCACCTTCCGTTTATCGTGCAGCTATTGCTGATTGCCGGCGGCTACTCTTCAGAAACAACGGCATCATCACCGCTCTTCACGGAATCACTGGCAGTTCCTCGGATTGGTCATGGGAATCACGTCAGTTTCGGCTTTGTGTCGTCACCGACAACATCGACAGAAGCGCCACCAGCACCACTGCCTACAAGAGCATCGACCGACTGGAAATTCGTCAGTGGGCATGGCAGCATCGCACGAACCATGTCGTCTAATCACCTTCCGTTTATCGTGCAGCTATTGCTGATTGCCGGCGGCTACTCTTCAGAAACAACGGCATCATCACCGCTCTTCACGGAATCACTGGCAGTTCCTCGGATTGGTCATGGGAATCACGTCAGTTTCGGCTTTGTGTCGTCACCGACAACATCGACAGAAGCGCCACCAGCACCACTGCCTACAAGAGCATCGACCGACTGGAAATTCGTCAGTGGGCATGGCAGCATCGCACGAACCATGTCGTCTAATCACCTTCCGTTTATCGTGCAGCTATTGCTGATTGCCGGCGGCTACTCTTCAGAAACAACGGCATCATCACCGCTCTTCACGGAATCACTGGCAGTTCCTCGGATTGGTCATGGGAATCACGTCAGTTTCGGCTTTGTGTCGTCACCGACAACATCGACAGAAGCGCCACCAGCACCACTGCCTACAAGAGCATCGACCGACTGGAAATTCGTCAGTGGGCATGGCAGCATCGCACGAACCATGTCGTCTAATCACCTTCCGTTTATCGTGCAGCTATTGCTGATTGCCGGCGGCTACTCTTCAGAAACAACGGCATCATCACCGCTCTTCACGGAATCACTGGCAGTTCCTCGGATTGGTCATGGGAATCACGTCAGTTTCGGCTTTGTGTCGTCACCGACAACATCGACAGAAGCGCCACCAGCACCACTGCCTACAAGAGCATCGACCGACTGGAAATTCGTCAGTGGGCATGGCAGCATCGCACGAACCATGTCGTCTAATCACCTTCCGTTTATCGTGCAGCTATTGCTGATTGCCGGCGGCTACTCTTCAGAAACAACGGCATCATCACCGCTCTTCACGGAATCACTGGCAGTTCCTCGGATTGGTCATGGGAATCACGTCAGTTTCGGCTTTGTGTCGTCACCGACAACATCGACAGAAGCGCCACCAGCACCACTGCCTACAAGAGCATCGACCGACTGGAAATTCGTCAGTGGGCATGGCAGCATCGCACGAACCATGTCGTCTAATCACCTTCCGTTTATCGTGCAGGTTAGTAAGAAACACCTTTTTGGATTCAAAAGCGACGTTCTATTTCTTGTTGTGCTGCCATGCCCCGGCACGTGTGTGCAACTTCTTGTCGAGTGTGTCTATTCTGCGCGCTCCGTTTTATTATTGCTGTCTGGAGACGTTGAACTAAATCCAGGCCCAATGTCGGATGTACAAGCGAAACAGTTCGCTGATATGTTTACACTCCTGAAGGACCTTTCTGCGCGCTCAGTAAAAATAGAAGAAGGGCAGTCGGGACTAATAAAAACAGTTAACGAAATTAAAGCTAACCAAGTGGAACTGGAAAACAAAATTGAGCACATCGGCAAAAGGATTGACCTTGTTGAGACAAGAACGTCTGGTATCAGCAACGAACTTGCACAGGCACATAAAGTGATACAATCTGTACAGGAAGACAATATTGCCTTGCACAGTCGCATGAACGACTTCGAAGACAGGTCAAGGCGTTCAAACCTGATTTTTCATGGTGTAGCTGATTCACGGACGGAGACATGGGCTCAAACAGAAGGGAAAATTCTTGAGATAATCTGTCGCTCAATCGAACCTGAGATAGCCCCCGAGTTCATCGAACGGGCACACAGATTGGGAACCTTTTCGCAGGAAAAATGTAGACCAATCATAGTAAAATTTGCGTCGTACAGACTCAAAGATAAGGTTTTGAACTCCCGCGTAGCACTTAAGACCGGAGGGACAACCGTGAACGAGGATTTTTGCCCCGCGACGCGGCACGCGAGAGGAAGCTTTATGAATTTGGCGTCTCCCAAAACGTAACCTTTAAGTTGCGATACAACAAACTGTTTATTGGCCAAGCATGTTATACTTACGATCCATTGACTGACAGCGTTCGTCAGGTGGTCCAGCGTATCAGCAGTGCACCCGTGACCGCGACAACAGCTAATAGAACTATAAACGTAAATCCTTCAACAACCGCGTCATAGCATGTCGCGAGGGGTAGTGGTCACATGCAACTTTCGGCTTTCAAAAAAGTGTCTATTCTTTTTACAAATATCAGGAGTATTATCAATAAACGGGATGACTTGTGGTCTGTCATTGATTCATCAAGCGCTAACATTGTTGTTTTAACTGAAACTTGGCTGACGAGTAAGATTCGTGATAGTGAAATTATGCCCAGTCATAAAAAGTTCAACATTTATCGGCAAGACAGAGAGGGTAAAACTGGCGGCGGTGTTTTGATTGCTATCGCGGATCCCATTTCTTCTTTCCTTGTAAACATAGTGACCGAGCTAGAAATAATATGGGTATGTATCTGTTTAAACCATTGCAAATATGTCTTGGGTGTTTGCTACCGGCCTCCTTCAAAGAATGTGTCTTTTGTATCTCAACTTCACGATGTCGTCAACGCAATCACTGTTCGTTTTCCTAACATTCCAATTATTTTGTTGGGTGATTTCAATTACCCAAACATAATTTGGTCAAGCGATGGCCCTCGCCAGAGTACATTTTCTACGGAATCAAATGACTTTCTAGATTTTTTTGCGGATTTCAGTTTTTCGCAAATTGTTACGCAGCCCACTCGAATTTCGAATTCTTCTGCAACGATGTTGGACCTTGTGTTGACGACGTCACGCGAGTTAATATCGCCCATCTCTTACTTGCCTGGTCTGAGCGATCATTCTTTGCTGCACTTTTTTTAAATGTACCTGAGTGTCTCTCACGAGTCGAGGTTAAGCGTGTTTTTGACTATGCTCGTGCAGATTTCCCGGCCATTAATACGGAAATCGGTGTTTTCTTGAGTGGATATTTACGTGAGTTTTCAGGGCGTTCTATTGAGACTAACTGGTCGTTATTTAAAGAAAAGGTTTCTTCACTTTCAAGTAAATACATCCCTGTACGAACTATACGAAATTGTCCTGGGTCCCCTTGGTTTAATGGGACGCTCAGAAAACTCTCTAACAAAAAGAAAAGACTGTTCCGGGCCGCAAAACTTTCTATGCATTCCATTGCTGAACATCGCTGGGCAGCATATCTGTCAGCCGCTGCTATATACAAGATACAAGATTGCAAGATCATCGTTGCGGGCCCCTGCACGTGGCGCACACCCCTGCTATCGACGTGTCCGGCATCAGCTGTGTGACACCTACCGACGAAATCAATCTTCCTGCTTTGCTTAAAAGGACTGTCGTCGAGGCTGAACGTGGGATTTGCGGCCAAGCGCTCACATCACTAAGTTGTCTTTTTCGTCTTTATAGGTGAGTCTTAGATCAGTATTCGTTAAATCCTTGTTATTTGCCGTTTCTTCGGCCGCAAATCCCTGCGAAGTGTTGTGCAAATATGGGTGTCGACTTGTGCACCTATCGGATTCGTGTTGGCCGGTTCTGCTTTCGTGGAAAGCGGCGAGTGCATGAATGTTGTTGTGCGCCGTTATTATTCTTGAAGTCTAGATGCCCCAGCGCCAAAATCATGTTGTTGGCAATATGTATCGCGCAACTTTTGCTCTGCGCGGGAGACGTAGAATCTAATCCGGGTCCCGACGAACGTCTGGACAAGATACTAGCGACTCTTGGAGATGTGATTGCGTCCAATAAAACGTATCAGACGCAAACTTCAGCCAAATTAGAACAAATCTCCTCCGGAATTACTGATATCTCTCAACGGGTAACAAAGCTCGAGGAAAGGTTTTGTGAAGTTACTCGCCTGTCAGAAGAAGTAAAGTCTTTCGGAGTGACTGTAACCAAACTGAAGACTGATATGCGCACATTTACTGAGAAGCAGCGCGAAACTGAAAGTTTGGTTGATGTGGTTGACGACTTGAACAACCGCCTACGCAGAAACAACCTTATAGTTAAAGGGCTGCCTGAGCAAGAGTCGGAGACATGGGCTGACACGGAGGGGAAGGTTCAAGCGTTTTTTTCCACCCACCTAAACGTAAGAGTCGGTGAAATTGAGAGGGCTCATCGACTCGGACCGCGCAAACCAGGTTTTAACAGGCCTATTATAATCAAATTTTTAAACTACAAAAGCAAAAGTGAAATCATAGGTAACGCCCACAAACTAAGGAATCTAGCATCACCAAAAATCTGGGTAGAAGACGACTTCTCCCCAAAAATGCAATTCATCCGTAAACAGTTGAGGGACTTCGCGCGAGCGAATAAGGGTGAAAGTAGATATCGGCTGTCGTACGATAAACTGTTCCTGAACGACAACGTCTACAAGTATGACAGTGCAAGCGGTCAAGTCTTACCTTCCTATCAAAATAATCGACCCTCAAACACAGCTAACATGCGGCCGTTTCAGAACGAGCCCAACTAAGAAAATTGGTGAGCTATCTCTTCTTATCGCCAACTTTCGTAGCCTAATACCCAAACAGGATGATCTGCTATCTTTCATTCACACTTGTTCTGCTGATATCATCCTGGGAACCGAGACTTGGCTCAGCTCAAACATAGAAGACTCAGAATTGACATTGTCAGACTGCTTTTCAATCTATAGGAAAGATCGGTATGGCTCTAGGGGAGGAGGGGTCATGATCGCCGTCAGGAACTGTATACCATCATCCTTCATTCCAGTCGACTCAGCGCTTGAAATTTTGTGGGTCACAATTGGAATGGGCTTCCAAAGGTGTTTACTTGGTGTATGCTATAGGCCACCGGACTCACGGGCAGATTTTATTGACAACCTTACAGAAACTGTAGATAATGTGCAATCAAAGTTTCCAAATATGCCTATATTTTTAGCGGGAGATTTCAATTACCCAGGTATCGATTGGGCAACAAATGAAGTGCTTAGAAACTGCCCGAATAAGAGTGAATGTTCAAAGTTTCTTGAAATGACCAGTTATTTTCAATTTTTTCAAGTTGTCACAACTCCAACACGTGGTGATGCAGTTTTAGATTTAGTTTTGACAACTCATCCTCAGCACACTTCGGTTAATGTTATTGATAAAATAAGTGATCACTGCCTTGTGCACTGTACTTTTTCTTTGCTTGTTGAAAAGCGTGATTTCTTGGGAAAACAAATTTTTGATTATAAGAGAGCGGATTTGGAGTCTCTGTTGTCCAGGTTGTCCGTGTTTTCTAGATCTTTCTTGAGTCGTTTTGATGAGCGTTCTGTAAATGAGAATTGGGTACTACTTCGGGACGCACTGTATGAATCTCAAACTGCCTGTATCCCTGTAGTAAATATTGCACCTTGTATACGTTCACCGTGGTTTACAAACAAAATAAAACGAAGCATCCGGAAAAAGAAGCGCTTATATAGACGTGCGAAGAACACAAATAAGGAGGAACACTGGGACTCCTACCATGCGCATGCTTCAGTTTGTAAGAAAGAAATTGAACTAGCCAAGCAAAGTTTTTTTAACGTTGATGTCGAAAATATGTTGCGGACAGATCCGAAAAAATTTTGGAGGGTAGTAAATCCTAAAGCTGCCAATGTACTTCCGTGCTCTAGTACAGATAGTGTTTTGTTTGATGATTCCAAACTGGCTACTCAGTTTAACGAGTTTTTTTGCAGTGTGTTTACTGAGGAGAATGACATTTCAGATTCGGCTGTACTACAAATGTCAGTCAACAGCAATATGGAAGATATAGTTATTTCTACTCATGGAGTTGAATGTGCAATTGATCGACTACCTACCAACTCTAGTCCGGGTCCAGATGGCATCTCTACCAAGTTATTAAAATTAACCAAACCAATATCTGGTCAACTTCTTGGAAGGCTGTTCCAACAATCACTCTCCACAGGTGAATTACCGGATGATTGGAAAAATGCTCGTGTCGTTCCTACTTTCAAATCAGAAGATAAAAACGTATTGAATAACTACAGACCCATTTCACTCACCTGTGTTTCATGTAAGCTTCTAGAACACATTATATCATCTCAAATCATGACCTACTTATCATCAAATCATCTTCTTTTCACAAACCAGCACGGCTTTCAGCGTGGTCGTTCGTGCGAGACGCAGTTGTTCGAGCTAGTTACGGACCTCCATAACTCTGTCCACTCGTCCAAACCCGTTGATGCTATTTTTATTGATTTTGCCAAAGCCTTTGATCGCGTTCCCCACAAACGACTAATACATAAACTGAATAAATATAACTTATCCACCTCCGTCGTTAAATGGATAACAAACTTCGGCACATTGATACTTTAGACCCATGTTGTGGTAAAAAAACTATGTCCAAACTCCGGTCTAAAAACATGCTTTTCGTGCAAGGCTCGTCAAATTATGAGGCGCTGGAGAAATGCAGCATTCTGCGTTAAGTCCTTATTTCGAACTCTTTTGTTCGCCTTCCGCCCATTGAAAAGCATGCGGGAAGGGCCTTAGAACGCACCTGGTATCGCTGCGCCGCAGCGTTCTTCCGCAAGATAAAGTTCGTCTGCGTTCCTCGCCGTCACCATGGCTTAACGAACGCCGAATGAATGGAAGCACGCACGCTACCGCCGCGTGAAGCCAGCAACAGCTGACGCCATTTTACGAACGCCGTCTGCTAGCCAAAGCCGAACGCGGTATGTCAGATCAACCGCCTCCACCGCCGCGCCGCAAGCAAAGACGACGAAGCTGAGACACGCCGACGGCGAATAGGTGAGCAACAGCACCGCGAGACGACTATAACGGCGGCATTTATTGGGATCAAAGGCTGCTTTCAGCCGCCGCGCCGCAAGCAAAGACGACGAAGCTGAGGCACGCCGAGTGCGAATAGGCGAGCAACAGCACCGCGAGACGACTATAACGGCGGCATTTATTGGGATCAAAGGCTGCTTTCGCCGCCGCGCCGCAAGCAAAGACGACGAGCTGAGGCACGCCGAGGGCGAATAGGCGAGCAATAGCACCGCGAGACGACTACAACGGCGGCATTTATTGGGATCAAAGGCGCGAAATAAGCAAGAACAATTTTTATTTGAATCATAACACGCGATATCCAAGTTGGGGACCACATACCTTTGCTGGATCCTTCCTGTGAACTTTTTACAGAGGACACGGGGCGCATAGAACACAGCTCCGTTTGCAAAATATGGGGGCTCCTGAAAAGGGCCGTTTAGACCGCTACCAGAACCTATAACTGACGTAACGAGCACTTGACGAGCGGTTGGCGCATAAGTCGTCTTTTATGCACGCAGGCGGGCGACAGGCTCAGCGCAGCGGATCACTCGAAGTCACCGGGGCCGTCAGAATCCTCGTCCTCCGCACTATAGGGAAGGTCCCTGTCTGCGTCGGGGCTGTAGATTTTGGCGGCCGCGGCGACGAACGGCTGGAATCTATCAGGTTTCCGCGCGCCTTCTCTCTCCTCCAAAACATGAACTTTGGAAGGTGACCAGTGAGAATGGTGGCTTTCGCGCCGTCCAGATGGAAGAGACGTTTTGACGTGGGCCCAGGTGCCCTCCACCGTATTGGTGTGCGCACCAGTGTTCGGGTCGACAAAGTGCAGCTTGTGGTTAACGGTGAGGTGCGTGAAGCGAGCGTCATCTGCAAGCTTGCGATAGCCAGCCCAACAATCGGTGATTATTCTTGTTCCAGGGCGGACCCACTTGGCTATTAGCCCTAGCAGGGTTTTAGCGTCACGGGTCTCCACGGGAACAGAGCAGCACCCGCTGCCACGCTCCACACCGCCGAAAACCCACTCGGCCAGGCCTTAAATACCCGCGATGGGACTTTCGCCGCCCGAACAT
>JAZHYW010006114.1:0-28951 GCA_037355805.1 Ixodes ricinus | reverse complement strand
TTCTACGACGCAGTCTCAACGCAGAACTGGCAATATTCAAGATTTATTTGTGGTCTTACAAAAAAGGTACTATATTTTCTATCTATATTTTCTGATAAGCCTTGCTTCTTATGTAACAAATATATGTTATCCTGATTTTGCTAGACTCTTGAAACATTGATTCATAAAATATATACAGTGGATTTTATTTTTGAGATGTAATATTAAACTTGCATTAGGTACAGAGAACTGAGTTGAACTTTCTACTAACGTCAAGGTAATTCGAATATCCTAAATAGGTCACACTTACGAAGTGGCCAGACTTCTCCAAATATCATGCAACTTAATATTTAAAATATATATATATAAAATATTGTATAATTCATTTTAAAATCTTATTGACATCTATTTTGAGTGTATCAACATAAGAATCCCAAGATAGTATTTTGAGTGGTAACAACGTAGTGGGCGGTCAATCATGTGATTCTTGACAAGTGCAAGAATCGTCAGTTTTTGCCAAGGCCGCTTCAATATTCAATAATCCGAAAAGAAACGGAATCGTCAAGCTTGCCTTTGAGTTTTTTATTCATTCCAGGAAAGGTCCAAATGCATATCTTTATTTACTCAAAATAAGAATCGACCCCAACACCATGCCAGAATTGAGGTGAAAACACGTCTCCTGCCACCTATCAGGAATATTCTTGACTGCTCGCTAGTTTATCACTCTTCCATCTGCTGCACTGGAACACTTCTGTCACACTCTAAAATATATTTCATTATTCTAGATTTATCTTTAAAAAAAATTTTACATCTAAAAATAATTGATATATTGAACTTTGTTCCTTTCATTATCTTCGGGCAACGTTTGCCAAGTTCTTACCGGGGACATTTTTAAAATATTTTAATGGATTTGACCTGACCAGAAACCTCACTTAATTTTTTTCAATAAATACAATTTCGATAAAATTCAATATTATATCCAAAAAGAAAGTGCGTTGAATAGAAAGTACGTTGAAATCTGGCAAGTTAGTAATTAATGTTCTTACAACACACGTTCCTTTTCTTCCGTTTTTATTAGTAGCAAAATATAATTACGGCTAATCGGAAAATGTGAAAAGAGATGATGGTGTCCTATGACCACATTTAATATTTATAACTTGTAAGTTGTGTAAATCTTGTGAATTGCGAGGACACGTTCACAACGAATGTGTACTCGCACGGGTGCTATTCTTACGAACATTATCTGTGGATATGTTTAATTAACAAGAAAGAATATTTAACATGAAAACTTAAAAATGAGTGAAATTGTGCGTAATATGAAGTGCAAGTTACTATACTCCGTAGCCAAGCTTAGTGTTTTACAACGAACGTCCGACAGGAGTCAAGATTTATGTCCAGTCATAGAAACAACATACCATAATTTCTATTCATATTTTCTTATCAATCACTATTATTCCTCGCCCTTTATTCCTCATAAAAAAGGTCGGAATAAAAAATGATGCTCTCGAAAAAATGGGTCCCGGCTTATCCAGATTTCTCGAAACGTTCGTTCATTTAAATATATTAAAGGAGCTGTGCAACGATATTCAGTTGGAATGTTTTTCACTTTACACGAGCTTACTGGCACTGGTGGGACTCAAGGATACTCGCACGCAACGCCACTGGCCAAGAAACTCCTTTGTTGCGGTGTAATTTCAAGGACAAAAGCGATCATTTTCATTCAATCTCTCTTTGCAAAATTTTATGACGTAGCGTGGGGATCGCAGTACCCTCCAGTGACGATATTTGAATGCGGTTCATAGATTGGACCCGAGCATTGCGTGGGCGCTCGATTTGGGCTCGTGATAATTACTAGCTCGAGAAGCATTCGGGTAGTGGCCCGTGTCCAATCGCTTCAACGACGACAATAGCCGAGCCATAACAATGTCTGGAACTCAGCGCGTGTCCTCTGCTTTGCCAACCCCAGCGCGTGGCTATGATCAACATTGGCGGCGTATAATCCATTCCAGGTCACGTGGCCGCTTGTTCTGGCTGCGAGTTGAGGGGGGTGAACGCTGCTCGTTTTTCTTTAATTTGTTTCTGGGACTTCTATTGCGTGGGGTGAAAAACGAACGCGTGTTTCATAGGTCATCAACGTCAGGGATTCGTTCTAAGCGGTATTTGCGCAAAGTACAAAAATTGTTGCATCGCCCCTTTAACCAAAATGATTTCTTACATATATTATTGAAAATGCACAGATTGGAAAGAGCTACGCTTGAGGCTTTCTGGTAGATATTAAGGTCATTAAAATATTTTAAACATGACTCACGTAAAAAACAAACTAAACTTTGCCATGAATAAAACACACGTACGCACACACCTACACCCCACCCACACACACAATGAGTTGGACATAGTTTTTAAGATTTTCTAATCTGTAATCATATGTTTCCAATTCATTAAGCATAATGAGATAAGTTTCGAGCGTCCAGGTGCAGTAGTTTAATACCCCTGATACACGCGGGCAGCCTTAACCGCTGTTAGCTCAGCATTAATTGCTGTTAAGCGGCACCACAGTTACGGCACTTTACTCTCGGACCTCTATTTCAGGAGTGAAGAGCGCGCGTGCACTGCTTTGATGGTGTGCCCATGATGCCCCATCGGAAGTGCACTCGTAGCTTTGACTGCATAGCCACAAGATGTTGTCCACAAGTATTGTGTGCTAACATGAGGCTTAGCGTAACTGCAGTTAAGTCTGCCCGTTTAACAGGTGTATATAACTTTCAATGTTTACAACATCGCAGTCCAGCGTGAGATCTTCACAGCCAAGCACGTGCGTGCTCGTCACTTCTGAAAGCGAACAATGCACGCTCCACACGCACAAACACTTAAAATCGCACCGGCAACACATCTTTCTTTTTTTTTTTTTTTGGAAAGGTCCTACAATTAACGAGCGCTCATACACGTGATTAGAGACAAGTGGCAGGAACGTCGGTTTTCGCCTCGGCCAAGTCAGCGATGCAGTACTAGAAAAAAAAATCCGTCATGATGCTCGCTCTCTTTAAATTCGGAGTGCTTCCAAACATGTTTTTTTATTAAACCAAAACACTTACGTTAACCCGTGCTTGAGTTGAAATGAAAACACTAACGTAGGACAGTGCTGCTGCAAAATCAGCACAACCAGCCCGTTTCAGAGCTAAACTTTTATATCTCAGAGTTATTGTGAGTCTGGCTTGCTTTATTAATATTTTTTTTGTAATAGTTAACACCCCAAATTTTTTTTTGGGGGGTTTACTGTGTGTCACGTTGACAAGTGTTTTTTTATTAGTATACTCCTCATACCTTTCACTTTATGGCTGATTTTTTTTTTGTGTACTACATTGAATAGTTAACTAAATAGTTTAAGATTTATTTATTTTTACGTATGCATTTTGTTCCCCTGTGTTCTTAGGGTAAGGTTTTATTCAGCAATATAAAGTTTCCCAGTGAGCCTCCTCTGTTTCCCTTCAATTTTCCTTCCCCTTTCCAGACTGGGCCGTCGTGACAAACTCTCGATCGGACGTGCTTGCTGATGGATTTGAAATCCTTCCAATTTTTCAGTCGTCCCTTATCCCACCATCAAATTGCCACATCGGCGGATCACGCAACTACCCAAAAAAGTCTATCTCTCGCGTATCACCACACTTGGCTACGTGACTGATCCTTACGGGAATCTTTTCCGACATATAAAAACGGCGGGAAAAATAATAGGACGAAAGGAGTTCGCGCTTTCTATTTAGACAACTTCATTTTGCTCGCTTGAAATCGATTTACTTTTTTCTAAAGGCAACCGGTTTCAAACGTTTCGTCGTCGCTACCTTTTCAGATTGAACGCGGGGCGGGGACTTAATTTCTTGGGGAGTTGAGTTTGGAGATTCAGACGATTGCTCAGGTCCAGCTTCTGCTAGGATTGATCTTCTAGAGGGACTACCGAGATGACTCTCTTTCTTGCTAGAATGGGGCAAAGATGGAGTGTTTCTTCTCTGGGGACTCAGGAAGAACGAAGGTGTATTTTACGTGTGAACTCCAAATGTAGAGCTGTTGCCTAAATTATAATCGTGCATTTGCAAGTGTACAGTGTGAATTGAGCACAAAATGATATATGCCGCTCCTACAAAACGTTTGAAATAAAACGCGAATCAAGACACTGGCGCAGATACAGGTGCGAACATTTTATTCATTTGTTTTGTTTTCTTAGACGGTGCAGATATTGATGTCAAAGATCAAAACCATGTGCAAGCTTACGCGCCTGCATGCGAAAGCCTTCCCTTGGTTTGCAGGATATATTCCGTGCACCAGATCCAAAAATATTTTTTATCGCCTTGATCAAATATGCAGGGTGTTATATTTTAATTCGAACATGTAAAATAAAAATAAGTGGGGTGAGAGTTAGAAGAGTTTCGTCTTCATCAAGTATTTATCAGGCTCGGCAAACGTTAGATCCGGGAAAATAGTCATGGTAAGATGACATATTACTAAAAGCTTTTCATTTCCTTGTTAGGTTTTTTGTTTTGTTTAGGGATCATGTGGGAATCGTAGTATTGACCTCAATTACTTTTAGAGGTCAGACAAATTTTCAAAAATTTGCCAGAAGCGGATGTAATAAAAAAACATACATTAGTCAAACAATTTTTCCCGCTTTTTCGCCATACATATGCACGGCGCTCAAATAGTGTCGCAAGCCCTGCCCACGATGAAGCTTGGAAGAGTGAAGTCGTTGTTTCAATAATGTCGTCACCATCTCGGCAGCGTGTCCTTGGTGTGTGCGCCGACGAAAGAAGTAATGGCGTGACCTAAAGCACTACTTTACTCTTTCAAGCTTCTTTCTGGGCAGATCTACTGCGCTCTTTTTGCGCGCCAATGTTTTATATTAGACTAAAAAACGCGAAAACTGATCGCTGAATTTCTTCTAAACCATTATATTTTCACACATTATGATAATTAATCTGACCTCTGATTGTAATTACCGTGAATATTCCAAGTCCAGCATGTACCAAAAACCAATTATTAAAAAAACTACCGTGTTTGCTCAAGTAACAGCCGCACTTCTTATGAACAAGGCACTAGCGTCTACTTTCTTGCAGAACACACATGCATCCAATCATTGTTTTCTGTGTAAAAAATCTCGGCGAATAAAAAGGTCGAGAACTTGGTTCTGCATAAAAATGCGATCCGAGCAGATGGCATTTTCGCGTGAATATCTCTGTCCCGTAAATCGCTGTCAATTTTCTGCCAATCGTTGTGATTCGATATACCTGTGCTCCGCG
Organism: Ixodes ricinus; assembly: GCA_037355805.1. NCBI lineage: Eukaryota > Metazoa > Arthropoda > Arachnida > Ixodida > Ixodidae > Ixodes > Ixodes ricinus. Next base: position 23,687 of record JAZHYW010006114.1, on the reverse strand, counting down.
GGAAACAAGACCCACAGGCTTTGTCTATAAAATGCGCGGCTATTGCTCCAGGAAGTACGGAAAGAAAAAAAAACAATACTTACTCAACTTTACATGAAGGTTATTTCCTCATGTAATGTCCGCCGAGCCTTAAGGTCCGTTCACACTCTTGGAACCGAGTACGACCAAGACAGATCAGGCCGGTTTTTAAGCCTCTTGCGACGTCTTAGGAACAGCTTTGCTGCAGCGCATCCTGTCCTAAGAGGTCGCAAGAGGCTCAAAACTCGGTCTGGTCTCTCGGTCGTACTCGGTTCCAAGAGTGTGAATGGACCTTTATAAAAACATGATGAAACCGGCACTCGTGGGACTCTTACCCTTTAAAAATATCAGTTCTATTCAAAATTGAACACGTGTTATATGTAAACTATTTTGAAAATTGTGTTCTTGTACATTGCGTGGTAAATTTAGCACAGACACGATATCGGCTTTTTCATATTTTTGTTCGACACGGTCTCAACGAAGATGGTTACTCGACCGAGTACATTTCATAGTACGTGTAGCGTGAAAACATTTCTATCGTGAATAAAAAGGACAAAAAAGCGCAAGGCCTTTTTATGCTTACTGTGTCACGCAATGCACGCCATAACCCAGTTAAGAGTTTGATATGTATAAGTTCGCTAACTTCGTTTGTCATCCCCACACGTAGACCTTAAGGCTAGGTCCCACATATTTGTTAAGTTTAGTGCCCTCTCTAGTGTTTTCGTCATTAATTTACTCGTTTTATCACGAAAAAGGACTATTTTGATACTCTCTTATCTCCGACCTATTCATATCTACACCCGATACGCTGTCCTCGATTTTCTAGTCTTCAATGAAAGCATACGTTTGCTCTCATTCAGCGCTACGTTCTGAATGAGCGTAGACGCATGCTCACGCGCTAGCTTGCTATCAAGAACCTGCAGCTAAAGATGTTTCCGCGAGCTCGTCTGATAAGGATTTTCTTCACAAAGATGTATGTGGTTCGTAGCTTTACTGTCTCTTTCTTCTTTCTTTTGCGTGTGTGTTGACTCGAGTGTCTGTTTTGCGGGTGCGCTGTTCCCACTGTACATCGCATGAGCAACCAACTCGCCCGAACCTCTGTGTTAACAAGTGTGCACTACACAGAGCAAGGAAAACTGAAGCTTCCTCGCGAGCTTCTCACAGCGAATACTGAAAATGCTCCGGCCGGCTGTAATCACCGTTTTCATTGTAATGCTCTGACGTGCGTACCGAAGACTACAACGTACTCATGGAACCTGGTTCCGGCACCTGCTAGTGTACATCCAGCATTCGATGGTCGTCACAGCCAAAGGAATCCGGAGACGCGGAGGACTCGGAAAGGGTTGAAACGCCAACGATAAATTCGTCGATTGTGAACGGTGACTCGCATTCTTTGGAGGCGGTTCACATGTTCGCAATTATTCCGAACAAGCTTGATTTGCTCCTGACAGAAGTTAAGTGCCTGAGGGCAGAAAACAACAGCCTTCGATTGAAACTGTCCCAAATCCGCAAATACCTTCCGAGTATGAGACCGATACCGGCTGGACCAGGAATGTCTTATGCTGCTATCGTTTCGGCGGACACTAGTGCTGTTCCACCAACAACGACTGCGTTTGTGACCCTCGGTCGTCCGCCTTCGTCAGCTTGGACAGCCCCCAACATCAGCAGATCAGCAAGCAGATTTGAACCACGAAGCCACTTCATCGACTGCGTTTGCGTCGACGGTTGCCAACTATGCGGGTCAACCTGGTCCGCGTCTCAACTCCCAAACGAACGTTACCGAGGATGGTTTTGTGCTGTGGAAGTCTTGACCCCACGCAAAGGCCTCAAGTGGAACATCTAAGAACTGCATGGCAAAATCTGTGCCGTGCTAGTCACTTTCGAAGTCTCTGTTTGTGTCTAGGCTAGATCCGGATATTTTGGTTACAGATGTGCTTTATGTTGTTACGGGTGGTGAACAAAATAACAATAAATAAACAAGAGTAAATAAACGTTGAATTGGGCAAACTTGTGTCCAAAACAAAATAAGGATAATAACAGGCGTCGTAGGTGAGCGTCGATGCCGGCGTTGTAGCCGGATCGAGCGCTGGCGGAGAACTGCCTTCGCAGAGACACGCTGAGCGTGTTTTGAAGACAAACGGGTTTCGTAAACATTTGAACTAAAATGTTTGGCCTTCAAACATTCTAAACGAAAAGCTTCTCAAAAATTGTAGAAACTATTATTACAACCCAATAATAAAAGTTCAGCTGGCCTCAGGAATCGATCCGGGGGCCTCTGCGTGCGGGTCAGGTACGTTGCCGCTCGGCCACGCACACGGCATTAATCCCCTCCTTTAAAAGGCGAATCGTCCCAATACAGTGGAACAGAAAATAGAAATAAAAAAGGAATGGCACAATCAAAAGTCACAGTTCTCAGTCAGTCCGCAGCTCTATCGATCGTAATACGGCTTGAGACGGACGACGTGCACCACCTCGGGTCGTAGCTTGTGTGTTGCGGATGGCCACGTTTCGTCGGGAAGAACTTCGTAGTTGAGATCTCCGAGGGCGTCGAATGATCTTGTAAGGTCCGAGGTATCGTTGGAGCAGTTTCTCGCTGAGACCGTGACGACGAATTGGTGTCCACACCCACACTCGGTCTCCGGGCTGGAAGTGGACGTCGCGTCGCCGAAGGTTGTACTGGCGAGCGTCGACACGTTGTTGATCGTCGACCCGAAGCCGGGAAAGCTGGCGTACCTGCTCTGCTCTTTGACTGACCAGATGGGGATCGTCGCTTCCGTTATCCACTGGCTCATAAGACATCATCGAGTCGAAAATGAATGGTCGTCACCTTTCTGCCATGCAGCAGCTCAAATGGTGGAAACCCGGTGGTCTCTAGAACAGTCGTGTTGTTAGCAAATGGGACGTACGACAATACCTCGTCCCACGCCTTGAGCTCTACGTCGATGTACATAGATATAATGTCGGCGATCGTCTTAATGAGCCGCTCCGTGAGCGCGTTTGTCTGTGGATGATAAGCAGTGGTTCGACAATGGGTGGTGGGACTGAGCCAAATGATTTCCAGCGTCAGCTGTGCCGCGAACGATGACCCTCAGTCTTTAATCAAGAGTTCTGGGGCGCTGTTACGAAGAAGGATGGCTTCTACAAGAACTTGGCGACTTCCACCGCTCTTCCTAACGGCAGGGCTCTCGTCTGCGCGTATCGTGTAAGATAATCTGTGGCAACAATGATCCAGTGGTTCCCCGACGTCGACGCTGGAAAGGACTTAAGAAAATCCATTTTTATCTGCTGGAAGGGCGTAGTCTGGGCAGACGTCGCCCATACCAAGCCCTTAGAGGCTGTAAGAGTCCTGCTGGCTTTGTTGGTGGCTTCAAACGCCGCTAAGCGCTCGTGACATTATCGGGTGCAGATAAACGGCCTTCGGAAGTCTTGGCAAGTAGTACTTGTCACAACTCCGAGTGAGTGTCCTGCTGTAGCCGGGGTGTCCAGCCGCTGGTTTGTCGCGGCGTGCTTAAAAATTTCGCCTCGAAGGCCGGTAGGGACAAGCAGCACTCACGCAGGGCTGCTGGTCCAGAAGTTGTTTTTGAAGAGCACACCTCCTCGAAGGATGAAACTTGACAGGTCTTTAGAAATGAGTCGGGAAACGAAACTTGCTCAACCTTCGAGGTGGTCGATCACGGCGCGAAGTTCCGGGTCGTTTCGATGAAGTCCCCCATGTCGGGAACGCTAACTGCGCCGAGAAAACTGTCGTCGTCGTCGTCGTCGTCGGTGTCGGTGGGAGGAGATTTAACTGGGCCCCAGACAAGCAGTCAGCATCATTGTGCTTGTGGCTGGACTTGCAGACGAAGGCTTGGAGACGAAGGCTCTAGCGAGCGAGGAGTCCTGGCGGATATTTCAGGTTCGCAAGCTAGCAGAGGGCGTGGTGGTGTGTGACAACACGGAATGCACTCCCGTACAAGTACGTACGAAACATTGTTATCGCCCAGACGACGGCAAGGCACTCCTTGTCGGTTGTTGGGTAATTTTGCCCTGCCCTGGATAAGGCCCGTCTTGCGTGGGTGATCACCCTCGCTGTTTTCTCCTGTCGCTGGACGAGCACCGCTCTGAGTCCGGTTTTGCTGGCGTCTGTGTGAATTTCCGTCTCCGCTGACTGATCGACATGTCCGAGGATAGGGGGCGACTGAAGTCTTAGCTTCAGTTCGTTAAACGCTTGTTCCTGCTTGTTTCCCCATTTGAAGTTCACGTTGTCCTTCGTCAAATACGTGAATGGTGCAGAGATCTACGCAAAATAGCGAACAAAACGTCCGTAGTATGCGGAAAGCCCAATAAATATTTGTACGGCCTTCTTTTCTGATTGCTAAGGAAATTCAGCTACAGCAGAGGTCTTTGCAAGGTCAGGGCTTATATCTTGAGCACTCACGACGTTTCCAATGAATTTCAGCTTGCCATGACCGAACTGACATTTCGATGTCTTCAGTGTCATCCCAGCAGCCTTGACAGCATGTAGCCTGGCTAGAAGCCGTGTTAGGTGCTCGTCGAAGTCACTTGCGAATATACGACGTGGCCGGGGTAGACGAGACAACTCTGCCACTTCAAGACAAAAAGTACGGTGTCCATCAGGTGCTGGAAACTCGCCGGCGCGGTGCATAGGTCGAATGGCATCACTTTAAATTGGTACAATCAGTCCGTCATGACGAAGGCAGGTTTCTTAAGATCCCGTTCGTCGACCTCAATCTATCAGTACCCGCTCTTCAAGTCCACACACGAAAAGTATCGGGCGCGGCGCGGCCGGTCCATGGTGTCATCGATATGGGGCAGCGAATGGACGTCCTTCTTTCATACTGCGTTCAGTCGACGATAGTCCACGAACCTCACAGTTCCGTCTTTCTTCCTTACCAAAACCTCTGGGGAAGCCCATGGGCTGTTTAAGTGCTGGATGATGTCGTCATCGATCATTTTCTGAACTTGCTTCTGAATGATTTCTCTCTCTTCACAGAGACTCGATAGGGTAGCCAATGAACAGGAAGCGCATCGTCGTCAGTAACAGTTTGATGCTTCGCAACCAACGTTTGGCGTACCTTTGATAACGTGACGAAGCATTCACTGAACTCGGCGAGAAGGTCTCTCAGCTGTCTTCTTTGTGGGATGGGGAGAGTTCGGTCGATGTCGAACACCTATGGCGGCGTTGTCTCGTATTGCGACGAAAAAACGTCTTTCAAGACTCCGGCGGTCGCGGCCAATTCCCTGAGTTCCTGAACGTGGCCCACAGTGGTGCCTTTCCTAAGGTGCAGGGCCTTCTGTCGGAAGTTCATGACGAGGATAACCGTGCGTCCGTTTTGGAGCTCGGCTACGCCTCTTGGGACGCCAATCTGTTTTCGTAGAAGCAGCTGAACGCCTCCTTCCAGCAGAGCTTCTCCGCGGATAGCTGTTCCGGATCTGACAGGCACACTCGAGCGTAAGCACACTCGAGCGCGATAGCAAGTTCACATGCTTGGAAAGTACGCGCACTGCAGCTGACGTGGCCGACATAGTTTTCCGATCATCTGGTGTTATAACAGGCTTTTGCAGCGTGAGCTCGTTCGCTTCTCCGTAGAGGACGGCACCGTATTCACAGAGAAAGTCCATTCCAAGTGTAACGTTTCTCGCACTATCCTGCAGAACGACGAACTTCACCGGACTCGTCTCGCCCTGAATCTTAACCCGGCGGTGCACCTTCCAACGCGCGTAATAAAGTGCCCTCCAGCTGTGAGTATCTGCGGGCCCTCCTACGGTCGAGTGACTTTCCGGAGGAGTCTCCCACTCAAAACGGAGTTGCCCGCTCTGATATCCACGAGTGTCGACGTGTCATGGCTGTCGATGAAAACGTTGAGATTGTTGTGCACTGCTGCGGGAGCGTCGTTCCGACCAGTGTGGTCGTTGTAATGGGAGTTTTCCGGCGTTCCCGGAGGCTATTTGCATTTACCGTCTTCGGCAACACCACCTCCAGGCGTTGCCACGCATAGTTTTTCCGTCGGGACAGGGGCGACAGGCTCTCACAACGGGGTCAGAGCATCGGCAAAGTTGGACGCCGTGGAGACGGCGACCGGGACTCGCGGCGATGTGCAGGCAGGGGAGACAGGTCATTGGAGGTACTCGTCGATCCCCCGCAGTCTCTCACCAAAGCGGGGTTGATGGTCGTTTGGCGCAGATCCTCGCATGACTAGATGGTGGTAGGGGCACCTTCGATAAACGTGGCCAGCCTCCCCGCAGTGGAAGCACACCGGGCGTCCGCCAGCCGTGCGCCAAACGTCGGTCTTTAGAGGTTAACGCTGCTCCAGACAAGGAGCGTACTGCGGCGAAGAGACTTTTCGTCGCGGTGCTGCTGATTACAGCCGGGTGACAGGAGGCTGCGGACGACGAGCAACTGTAGCTAAAAGCTGGTGGTTCCGGTGCGGCGTCGGCGAGGACGTTCGGTTGGAGCGTTTGATTAGCCTCCTTCGAACAATCTGGGCAATCGAGAGAGAAGCTGGACGTTCGGCGGCCGATACCTGCTTTTTCAGTTCTTCACGGACGATGTCCCGGACGATTTCGCTGATCCCCGTGATATTGGAGCTGAGGGCCCAGCTGTAAGGCGGGGGCCAGCGACGCCAGGAAGTTGGTGGTAGTGAGCGGCTCGTGCTTGCAGGGCCCGTTCAATGTTGGTCGCTTCCGTCGCAAACCTTGCTACGGTTCGATATGGACATCGCACAATGCCTCCGAAGATGTTCTCTTTGACACCGTACATCTGGATTCGCACCTTCTTTGATTCGGGGGCTTAGAATTGGCGTGGTTGCTGAGTCGAAGAACGTCCTCGGCAAAGCTGACGACACTTTTGTTTGGGCTTTGAACTCAGGGACTCAAACCGTAGCCGTAACCGAAACCGAAAACCGTTTAGGAACGATATTTTTTCAGTAACCGTAACCGGAACGAAACCGTTATTTGAAAATTATAAAAACCCTAACCGTAACCGTAACCTTAAATTATTCACCGGTAACCGGTTTTAACCGATATTAACCTAAAATAAAAATGATAGTTTTTCTTCGGTATGACCTGGAGGAGGGATCTTGAAATGCCGTGGCCATTTCACAGAGTTACTCTCAGCGAGTGGTGCATCTGGTAATATGTTTCCGTTCAATCGAACTTTAGGATTAAGAATACTTAGTTGGAATCAGTGGTCGAGCTTATAATTAAAAAGTCTCTATTTCTAAATCTGCCACACTCCTACATTGCCACATGTATTCAGTACGTCTCTCCTTCAGGGTATGAACTAATAAGCTAAAATTCTCAGATGTCCATCCAACTGGGTTCTATCAAAACCACCGAGGTAAATTGAACATCATGTAGAGCTGGCGAAAAAGAGAACCTGGTATTTATTTAATCTGGAACGTGTCGCGAGTGACGATTTCGAAAGAACACAGAAAGAAAGAAAAAAACGTGAGAGGTTTGACATTGGTGCTTTGTATGATATATATATATATATATATATATATATATATATATATATATATATATATATATATATATATATATATATATATATATCGTAAAAAGGAGGTAAATGCTTTAAAACGTATTTATTGGACGACGTTTATCGGACTGAGAGCGGCGGAAGGAACGAGCAAACGTCCAAAGGGTTTCCGAGTTGTTTTCTTTTCCTTCTCGTGCCAAGACCCTTTTTCGAACCAAGTGGTAGCCGCCGGCACCGCCACGCATCTCAGCATGACAAGAGCAACAGCCAAGGAGAAGGATGCCTCGTCGTCGAACGCGCCAACGCACTTGGCCGCCGATGACGGAGCCGCTCTTGTCCAACAGACAGGGGATGCCATTCCTGCCTCCTACGCCTCAACCTTGGGAGCTGCCCTGCTTACAGTCGTCGATGCCAAAGTCGGTCTCGCCCCACATGGCCAGCAATCTCAGCAGTGCCTGTCGCCAGAACTCTGAACGCGAGCTATTTGAACGTCGGTAAGGTTAGCTAGAACATCCTAAGACGCGCCAAGAGATCGCTTCCAGCATCTCCGGAGCCCTCCCCTGCTTCCGCCGTAGGTATGGCTACTACGGGAATCATTTCTACCAGAGCCACCAACGCGATCCGACTACCTCCGGTGGGGCCCCCACGGCCCACTCCCAGAGCGAGAGTCTGTCAGGCCTACGACATTCTGCGTGACCTCGCCCAGAAGTTTGTCCACGAGAAATGTCCACGGGATCCGGCATCTCCGCCCGTATCGGTTCTACTGGGATGCCATGCTCCCCGAACACCAGTACCTCATTTTCGATAGACTGGAACTCTTCCGCGTCGTCGCGAGAGGGAACTGGAGGACGGTTATCCTGTCCCAGACGTTTATGCTCTAGTCCGAGGTTTTCAGAGAGCTCCCCGACCAGCTACCCAACCAGCTTCGACGCGGACGCCGCACGTCTCGTGCTCATGCGAACACCAGCTACCACCCAAGCACCAAGTCCGAGAGGCCCCTAATCCTAAGTCAGTCCGGCAGCTACCCTGGGTCTTCGAGACCCACCACTACCGTCATCGACGGCACGGTCGTCTCCTCGACGCTCCTGGACGTTTCCCCGGTCGAGGACATTCTCGCCCATGCATTTTGCGAGGCTGGCGTCTCGGCCGACCTTGCCCGTGCTTGATCTTGGACCGAAGAAAACGACACTCGACGGCCACCGCCGCCGAGCGAATCCTGAAGTGTCTCAGCAGGACCGACACTATCATCGAGCCCCACGCCGATGACGACTCCTTCGACACCTACGATGGCGAGGAGCAAAACCACACGAACACAAAGCAACACACTACTGACAAACAAAGCGACGTCGAAGACTCCGAGTCGGACCTGGGTAGCACTGCCTACAAGTCGAAAGCGACGGGGCCTCCGCCGCCAGTCCACCCGACCCAGCAGGCACCTCAAGTGGACTGGGCAGTGTTTAGTGAGGCATGTAGTTTTCACGGGCTGCCCGACTTCGGCGCAGTTTCCACTCGCTGCACTGAAGGCTTCTTGCTTCACGGCCTTCACGACCCACGATCGATGCCACCGTAACCAACATGTTGGCAGCATCATCGAACGCTCCTCACGTGGTCCGCACCAATCAACCCCGCCTTCCTCGTATCCAAGTCAGTTACCGAGTACCGCTTTCTCCCGTTGCGCCGCATTTACTCCTTACCTCCAGGCACCTTAGCCCTGCCTTACTCCGCTACCACAGGCCATGAAAGTAAACCCCCTTCCTCCCCAAGCCTATATGGTGAACCTCGGCCTCGCCGAGGCCTTTAACCACATCACGCTTCATCCCTCCTCCCGTAACCTGACCACATTTAGAGTAGAACGCCGTTACTGCCGTTTTTACCGAATGCCCTTCGTGATACGCCTGGCGCCGTTTACGTGCAGCTCTTGACAACAACCATTGCCAGGAAAATGCGCGCGCGTGAAGTCTGGGCTTGGTCTCACATAGACAACTTCTTGTTTGCCCAGAGCCGTATATATAGAGAGTTTGGTTAATGGGAGGCGCGGGCAGAGCCAGGGCGTGCGGCAGACGCAGAAAGAGGGCTTGGCATGCTCTCTTGACCAACCAGAAGCCGAAAAGAATCCCCTTGCGGGGGTAGCGAGAAACAGTTCTGATCAAAGGTCTATGTTCGTAAATGGTTTTAATAAGCGCGTAAGAGTGACGTGTAGTAACTCTTTGTGGTTTAAAATAGGGTGCACGTGTTGTTTTGATCATGATCATGCAGAAAGATGTAAGAAACGAATGCGCCGCTCAACTCTGTTTTGCTCGGACAGAGTGTGACCGCTCGGACGGCAGATTCCTGGCCCTCGGCGCTTGGCGAACGGATTATGTCGATCGTTCCGCTAGTCGCAGTCTTCCACCATCATTTTGGATGAGCGTGATTGAAACATCACGTGTACCATATTTTCAGTCATCGAGAGTTACTCCAATGCAGTTATCAGGTTTGTTTCTCGCGACCACCGCCAGGGTGTTATTTACGGCTTCTGGTTGGTCACATTCGAATTTCTGAAGACGACCTGGGACACGCCCAGCCCGCTTTCGGCCAATGGCGCCTCCTCATTTGTCTCCTATACTTCCCAACGAATGGCCAAACTCTCTACATACACGGCTCTGTGTTTGCCCATCCTAACCTAGACAGAGTTGGCGTCTACGGTGCGCCTCCTCGTGGAGGGCTTGCAGCGGTAGGATTTCGCTTAAACCTAAGCGACACGAGCAGAGCCCACGCGACGCATGGGATTTCTGTGGTTCAGGCTCAACACAGCCGATGATACCATTTCGCATACGCCAGAACGGCTCCTGGCCATTCCTCGTGTCCGTCGCTCGCTGGAACGCCCGCTTCCCTCAAGGCGCTCCAGGGAACGGCGGGCTACTTGGCATTTTACTTTTCTCTCTATGGCTCTGGGTTTTTTCTTCTTCGTCCCCTGTTTGACAAAGTTTCAGACCAAATTCCTCTTTCACTGACCTGGCTTCCCTTTCTCCTGCGTGTTTGGCCGACTTTGCCGCACTCCCAACCGCTCCCCCTTCCCCCCGCTACCCAACAGCGCATGGGCAGATGCCACCGGAGTCGGTGACGGCGTAGATGTTGTGGACTGTGCGCAGGCGATCAACGCCCCTTTGCCGAGGCCAATATACCCCCGGGAACGACTCGCCCTGTTGTGGTGCGCGTGTATTGCCGAGAAAGGAACTTTCTACACATAAATAACAGAGCTTTGGCTCTCGCGCTGCGCCGCAGCCATGGACGAGCTTTGCCTTGGGCTATTGCCAGTGCCATTTTTCTTCATTCATTTATTTATTGGCATGTATTCAAAAACCTCGGGAAACCTTTCCAACGTTTCCTCCATCCTTCCGCCGCCCTCAGCACGAGAAGGAGAAGGTGTCTCGAGCCGAGAGCGCGAGGACTCGATGGCCCCCTCGCTCACCATCGCGTGTCAAGCGCGCAACGGCAGGTCAGCGGGGCTCATGACCGACGGTACCCATTTTCTTGACATATCTTTATAAAGAAAAAGAAAAGAGACGAAAGCCAAGGACATGATTTAAAGGGAAGCTGAAACACTTCTTGAAAAAAACGAGTTAGAGGTGAATTCTGGCGTATTCTTATCCCATGAATCTGAATATCACATTCGTTTTCCCTGAGATGCCACTAAAAGTGAGAAAACGCGAAAAATGTCCGACCTGTTGTTACGTCATAAAAGGACCTTTCGGCCGCCAAGCGCGTGTCGCTCGTGTGGGCAGCGCGTGCATTGGCAAGCTTGCCAGTTGTATATTTTTCCGCAATGACGGCAGTCGTGGCGTCTCTTTCTGACCTTCTTGAAAATAGCAAGAGTGCGCGTGCTTAGCTTTGGCAGGCGCTGAAGATGCGCGAGAGCAGAGATTCCGAAAACTCCTTTTGTGACGTCACACCCCGGGAAGGAGGGGCTTTGGCGGTACTTTAAAAATTAATTTCTGAAGGCTCCGTGCGCCAAATTGAAAAATAATCTTGATATTCCTGATCCTGGAGGTAAATTGAAGGCCATTGAAGTGTTTTTTCTCAAATACAGAACCGCTTCAGTTTCCCTTTAAGAGGGACGAAAGCCAAGTTACCGAAGCTTACACGTAGTGCAAGCGCCAGTAACTTGCACGTGCTCTGCCGGCGTTCTTCCCACTAATCAGCAACTCTTATGGGACTGCAGCGGCTTACAGGAAAAAAGAGCCGAGTACCTAAACCCATGCATCCAAAATCTGCAGGACTGGGTCACCCCAAAGAACGACACTCATACTAAAGAGACACTACTCTCGTTATAGAAGTTTGCGCGCTCGACCGGCGTCAACCGCAGAATGTGAACTTGTGCTTCCCTAGCCCCCTTTCCCACCGAGGCCATAACGCCATCCCTTCTACAATGAAGAAAATCATTATCATTCCACTTAGCAGTATTTTTCTAGAGGGTGGCTATAGTTCTGCTCCTTCCTTCAGTGTGGGCGAAGACTCGTCAGCATGTATTAGGTTGAAATAAACTACTATAGCGACGAGAAGGTGCGAATGGTTCTTCCAGCACCCAGTGGGGACTTTCTTAGGGTTGTTTACAAACGCTGCCGAAAAACCAAGTAGGGATATTTATTTTCATTTTTATTATATGGAGTCCGATGATCACCGAGTAGCGGAAGTTACATGTATGCTCGGGTATGAAACTATATAATGTAAGTAGATGTAGTGAACAAGCGTTGGGGCTAGAAACGTGTGCGACTTTTGACAAATTAGAAGTATTGAGATGTTTCTAAGTCCTTTGAATTTCACGTTGTTGGATATCTGGGACTACTTTAAACCGTTTATGATAAAACGGCTGTCTAGCACTTCAATTAAGCAATATATTGAGAAAACCGAAATAAACCGGTTTTTAGGAACGTGTAACCGGTAACCGAAACCGTAAAAATTAAAACTGTAAAAAACCGAAGTGAAACCGTTATCAACAGGAAGCAATAACCATAACCATAACCGAAACGTTTTATTTTTCGGTTTGAGTCCCTGCTTTGAACCCTGGCTCGGAGAAGCTCTTCAACACGTTCCCGTCACTGCTTGCTTGAAAATAAGCTTCAGAGCTCTTTGTTGAGCCGATCCCACGAACTGTGCGAGGCCTCGTGGTTCTCGTACCAGTGACGAGCCGTTTTTTTCAGGGAAAAGCCGTTCTGAAGACTTTTTTCAGTCGTCCATCTATTGTGTCGGGAAACTCGCTTGAATTGATGAATCCAATCGTCGACGTCCTGGTGGACCTTCCCGTGGAACGGAGTAGCTCTCCGTGGAGAGATGGCTAGATAACTGACAGAGGACACTGCCGGTGTCTATTGTGACTCGTTGCTCATCGTCGACCTCGTCGCGTGGTTGGTCTTGCTCGGCAGGAAAACAAATTCTGGCTGTAGGCCTTGGATACGGCGGCTTCCTCGCGTCTCGGTAGTCTCCACGGACGGTCATTTTGTTTTGGGGACTGGGCATGCAATGCGAGGCCTCGGAGGAGTACGTTTCATGGGCTTCGTTACCCAGCACCTCCACCAGAATATCACTGGTAGTGACCAAAAGAACAATGAATAAACAGGAAGAAATAAACATTTAATGGGGCGAACTTGAGCCCAAAACAAAATAAGAATAATAACAGGCATCGTATGCGAGAGTAGATGTCGGCGTAGTAGCGGGATCGAGCGCTGGCGAAGAACTGCCTTCGTAGAGCCACGCAGAGCGCCTTTTGTAGACGCACGGTTTTCGCGAACATTCGAACTAGAATGTTCGGCCATGGAACATTCTAAACGAGAAGCTTCTCGGACGTTGTAGAAATTACTGGAGCGCAGCTCTTAGGCACCCGTTTCCTGCTTGAGCGGCGTCGCCATCGGCGGCAGCGTAACCGCGCCTTGCATCATGGAACATTTCCCATATTGACATCACACGTGATGTCACCTTGTGACGTCACGAGAGTCATGAGGGAAGTCACGAGGGTCAATAAGGTCACGAGTGACGTCACGAACTTTACAGCGAAGGTCACGCTGGTCACGACTTCACAGTGAAGGTCACGACCTTCACAGTGAAGGTCACGTGAAGGTCACGTGAAGGTCACGACCTTCACTGTGAAAGTCACGACCTTCACGAGGCCTTCACGAGTGATGTCTCGAGGGTTGTCACGAGGATCACTAGTGACGTCACGAGGGAGGATGGAGGGAGGGGAGGAGGAAGAGAGGAGAATGAGAGGAGAAAGAGGGAGGAGGATGGATGAGGGGAGAGGGAGTAGGAGGGGAGCAGAAGGAGGGGAGGGGAGAGGAGAGGTGTAGGAACAAGAAGGAGAGGAGAAGGGGAGGAGGAGAGAGAGCACAGAGGAGGAGGAGGGAATACCATCCTCTCCGTACCATCCCCTCCTCCTCTTCAAGAGCTGCGCTCTAATTCGGCTTTACAGAGTGTTGTAAACGTCTTTTATTTACTCATACTTGCCACGACCAATGGGAAGTTTTCTGTCAACATCCGGGGACGCATTTTTCCCAGATCATAGTGCATAACAGCTTTGCTGTAAAAGATTGTGATACGCTAGAGTCTGATGTTTTGAGTATTTCACAATGGTGCTCATCCTACCGTTTGGCTTTGAATACCAACAAAACAAAAGTCATCTCGCTAACGAATCATAAGGATCCCTTGCATTGTAAGTACACGTTGGGAAACTGTATTATTAGAGAGTTTTAGTAGACCGTTTTCGCTTTCTCGCTCCGCTCTATGGAAAGCGGAGTCGCCATCGCGCATACGCGACCCGCTCTGAGATTTGAGCGTGAAGCGTCAGCTCCGCTTCTTTCGCCATTTTAGGAAGCACGTTCCACTCTCAGTAAAGCTTCAGTAGATGGTGTTCTTATGCTTGGGAGCGCGCTTGGCCGTTATGAACCTCGCTGCACTAAAATGGTTGCGCAGACTTTGTTTTAAATGGCGTCCTGAAGAAAACGTTTCACGGTGATCGAAAACCTCTGGCTGCTTCGGGAAATCGCTGGCCGCAATCGTTTCACGGCCCCTGAACGGTGGGAACAGGTGCTGCCTTCTCTAAGCCAGCGGGCTGGATTTTAGAGCGCAGCTCTTAGGCGCCCGTTTCCGGCTTAAGCGGCGTCGCCGTCGCCATCGGCGTCGGCGTCGCCGTCGGCGTAACCACCCGAGGTCACGTGACCTCCCCCAGGTCACGTGGTCCCCCAAGTCACGTGGTCCCCAGGTCACGTGACCCCCTGGTCACGTGGCCCCCCGAGGTCACGTGATGATGATGACGATGACGATGCGGATGCCGATGACGTCATCAGTGACGTGGCTCCCCAGGTCACGTGACCCCCTGGTCACGTGACTCCCGGGTCACGTGACCCCCGAGGTCACGTGATGATGATGACGATGACGATGCGGATGCCGATGACGTCATCAGTTACGTCACTGATGATGTCATCGGCATCCGCATCGTCATCGTCATCATCCCTGATGACGTCATCAGTGACGTCACTGATGACGTCATCGGCATCCGCATCGTCATCGTCATCATCATTGATGACGTCATCAGTGACGTCACGTTACCCCCTCTCCCCCCGAGGTCACTTGCCCCCCCCCCGTACCCTTCCTCCTCCTCCTCAAGAGCTGCGCTCTAATTCGGCGTTACAGGGAGTTGTAAACGGCTTTCAATTTTTTCTATGCGAGGATGCAACGACGACGTTGAGAGGATAACACCGCGCGACGGCGGTCCCTCAATCTGCGCCCTGGGCCTCGGTTCCTCGGAGGTGGCAGCTTCTACTTTGGCTGGGCTACATCCTTGGAGCCTGATGCTTTGACCCCAGTGGACCCCAGTGAGCAACAGCGCCATCATGTTCCTGGGGGTCCTTCATGCACCGATCGAGTCAAGGAGTCAAGTCGACCCCGAAACGTTGGGAACTGTTTGTTTCTAAACTTTTGGTTTGAGTTTTCTTTCTTTTTTCATACCGATCGAACGGCGTGCCAAATACCCATGGCTCGCTGCTCACCCGCCCAATCCGCCTCCACGAAATGTGGACTTCTGCAAATCGGACTGCCATCCTCCCCAATACCAACAACCAATGTCGTCGTCATCTTGCATGTACCTACTCATCACATTATCACGTTTCTATAGACGCGGCACCGCGGGCCTCCATAATACGGGCTGCTGCCTTTCCCCGGTGCCTTAAGACTAAAGACTAAAGCAGTCGGCAAACGGACAGATATTTTGTTTGGTTTAGGCAGCAAGTCAGTGCAAATTAGCGAAAGTGAGTGCGCCATTTATGTCTCTACTTTTTTGTTTTCCCAATTAAATAAGTTTTTTTTCTTCGTATGCTTCGGTTTGTGATAGGGTATCTGGTGTTTATGTACACTGCACGACATTGTTAGCGGGAAAATCATTATCCTGTTTTTATTTTTCACCTTCACCACACCACATGCGCCACAGAAAGGCCGATGGCCTTTCTATGGTGCCGCAACCCTCCAGGGTTGAATAAAGATATTAATATTATTATTATTATTACAGTGCCTTGCTAGCCTTGAGCGACACTGTACTTGTACTTCGCAAAAGGGTGTACTCGGAATGCGCAAACTTCGTCCTTTCCTTTCATTTTTATTATTTTAGTTTTTATTTATTTGCCTCTTCAGAGCCGCGGCACCGCGGAAAGGCAGCAGCCCGTACTGTGGAGGCCCGTGGTGCCGCGTCTAGTGAACATGATAATTTGATGAGTATATACATGCATGATGATCCATATATATACTCATTTCTACTTCGAATACGTAAATCTGTTTCAGTTTTACTTCGAGTGGAGCAGAAGCTACATGAGCGAGTGCCGGCCTTTCAGCGTCCTTGACCAGCACGCGCGCTCGTGCAGTGCAAGTACCGTTTAGATCAACATGCTCATGCTTATACCTTCGGCTTCACTCGCACACAGGGTGGAACGATTATATTTATATTTTATAGCTTAAAATTCTTCGGGTGTGCGCCTACTCTTTTGTGTTTATTATTCTCGCCTTCGTTTTTACAACCTTCACAAACACGCTCCCTTCACATTCTTGGTGTTAACGTTTAGTTTTTTGTTGTCTTACTAGTACTATAAACGTCTACTGGCGGGGCTACGCAAGCGAATTTTCGAACGCTCTCAAAACGCTCTTACGCTGAAGAAAAACGGTCTACTAAAACGCGTTTTTGGACCTCCGCTTTCCATTCCGGCGAAGCGGGCCGCGCATGCGCAGTTTGGCACCCTCAGAGCGGAGCGGAAAATGAAAACGGTCTACTAAAACTCTCTATTATTCGAGATGATGTATTCAGGGACCTTAATATGTTAGTCAATTGCTAACTCACGTTCGAATCTCATGTAAGTACTATTTGTGGTACCTGTTTTAAAATGCTTGGTATGACCTCCCGTTTGACTCGGCACTTTCAAGCACCTGATGCAATATTACGTTCATTTTGTGCTCTGGTTGGGCCCCGGCTCGAATTCGCTCTTGTCGTGTGGAACCATTTGTATAAAATTGAATGTAAGCGTATTGAAGCGGTGTAAAGGTGTTTGGTTCGCATAGTCTATGATCCACATTTTCACAGGAGACTTTGTTTCAAACACCATTCACTGCTTAAGATTTTGAACCTCAGCACTTTGGGTGACCGAATGCATTGCCGAGATGAAGTGTCTCTACCAAAAGCTTATCCAGAGTGTGATTGTCGTGCCTGCTCTTTTAGGCAGCATAAAGCTACGTGTGCCAGCTAAATTTACGCGACATCGTGACATGCTTTGTCCCAACAGACGAATTGAAGAATTGCCAATTTATCTTATTTAGATATGATGCAACATCCTTGTCCTGCACGAATATTTTTCCATGCCTTATTTTACCCTATGTACGGGATGTGTCTATAATATCTTTTGTTACGACTGTCTTATTATGATGAATGTTTTATTGTGACTATTGTGGTTCCATATGTTTGCATGTTGACATGCTTAGGATTCTCACTTTGTGCATCTATATCAAAGCCATTATAGATTTTTGGGCACGCAATAAAGTATCAGTATAAATATCGATATCACCAACCCTCGTTTGGAGTCTTCCTCGTCTCAAAACGTAAATATATATTTTTTCGTTTTTTTTCATTATTATAACAAACACATCAAAAGTCTCAGCGTTTCGTGAATGAAAAGTTGACCCTTCTCAAAAGTGCGCGTTGTCAAGCAGCTTCTGTGCCACATTTCCGATTTTTTGTTTGGGCACGCACTCTGAGCACGTGATTGGACTCGTGATATGAGTCAGCATTTGGCTTGAACTCGGCTCAGCTTGAATTGAGTACGAGCACGGCCTCAGCGTTCCGCGATGACTCGGATCCAATCGAATTGTTCCTGCCCAAGAAATGGCGACCGCCAGTGTTGCTCGATGGGGTTTTAAAAGGGGTCTATTCAGTTTACTTTGTTTTGAGAAGCCGACATTGTCATTCAGCACAATTTGTCATCTCTCAAAATCACCGACTCCTATGTTCAGGTGTCACTCCCAGGTGACCCAGGCATTGCCTCGCCCGTCCACTCTTTCCTCCATATCACCCTTTCACTTCCTGATAAGCCATATATTCCTGAGATCGATCATGAGATAGCGCACCCTGAGGCTAAGTCTCCTAGCAGAACACTGGCTTCCGCTCTGATGCTTCCAGACTGTCTTTTTTCAAGCATCTTCTGGTATTATTTGGCTGTAATATGATTACTACCACCACGCCAATAAAAGAAAGTCTCCGAGGGGCTGTGAAGATTAAAGACAGAAAGTTTTTTCCACACTCTGGTCGTGCAAGATTCTGCGCTGTCTGGAGTTATGTATTTACAATCAGATACCCTGCCGCGCCCGTGATGGCAGGCCAGTCACTAGATGACAACTGATGAGGCGGTGATAACAAAAGAAACTAAACGTTTAATGAAACGGGCACCATCCTTAAAGTAAAAACAGAAAATAATAACAGAGCGTCGCGAGCGTCGAAAGCGGCGGGCCACGCTGGGGATCGAACGCACAGAGGGCGAAACTGACTTGTCGTCGCCGCGGAGTCTCCTTTAGCGTGGCGCGTGCGTGGGCTTCTGGGAATAATCGGCGTGGATAGTTCGTCGCGTGGAACATTCGGACGCTAGAACAAGCAACAGGATTCTACGAATTTACCAGAATACTACTTTGCGGGTGAATAAACAAAGATCCGCCGGTCCCAGGAATCGAACCCTGGCCTTTCGCGTGGGATGACAAGCGCGATAACCGTTAGGCCGCGCGCTTGCTGCCCGGCTTGGCCGGCTGCGCGCAGCGTTGCTCCCCCTTTAAAAAGTACATCGCCCTGATGCACTTACAAAACAAAACAAAAACAAACAAAGCAAATAAAAAGGGCGGTAAACTACGAAGAGTCATTTTGGAACAGCACAGGCGTCCGACAGTCCTATCGGGCGTAGGCAAGAAGCTTCATGCGCGACGTCGGACGACTTCTGGTCGTGGAGGCGGCGTGATGAAGTCCGTGTTCCGTCAGGACATCACCTCGCAGTTCAGATCCCCGAGTCGCCGAAGCACTTTAGCCCAGGGTCCAGGGTAGCGCTTCAGGGGTTTTTCGCGCAGAGACCACGACGACGGACCGGTGTCCACACCCACCTACCGGCCGGGCTGAGTGTTTTTGACGTCCCGACGACGAAGGTTGTATCGGGTAGCGTCGGCTGGTCGTTTGTTGATCTTGAATTCGGAGCCCGGGCGAGCTGGCGAACTTCTTCGGCCTCGTGTCGGAGCAGCCACTCTGGGCGCCGAGGCTACATCGTCAGCTGGTTGCATGGGGCAGCATCGCGTCGAGCATGCGTCACTGTTCACGCCTGCCATGCACCAGCTGGAACTAAAGGGCTACTCCGCAGCGGTCTGCACTGCACCCATGTTGGCAGGCAAACGTAACGTAAGGCAACACTCGTCCCATGTCTTGTGCTCCACGTCGCCAGGCGTGCTGCCGGAGAGCACTGCGTCGAGCGATGGTTTGAGTTGAGAATCTCACGTCAAGCCCGGTAGACCTGCTCTGCCGGGTGCGTGACGCCGTGGTACGCCGATGGCCGGGGAGGCTGGAGACGAGAGGACTGCGCGATCAGCTGGGGCCAGCAGAACAGTTGACCTGATCACGGTCGGCACAGCGGGATTTCGGGGCGCTCGTGCCGGAGGACAAACGACGCGATGAAAAACTATGGGCGACTTCCACAGCCGCTACCCGATGGAAGCGGCTTTCGTCTCGAAGACGTCTGCGGAGATGGGGCAATCTGTGGCGACGGTCTATCCAGCGCGTTTCCCGACGTTGACGACGGCGGGAAAGGGCCCGGCTGAAGTCCGATTCCGATCTGCTGCGAACGGCGCAGACGGGGAATGCAATCGGACGCCAGATGTCCTGACGGCTTTACGTCGGCGTCTTCTTTGCGTCCGCTGACGGCCTGTGGCATGATCGAGAATGCAGGTGAACGCTCTTCGGCAGCTTCTTGGCCAGCAGGTTTTTCAACTGGCGAGCGTCTGGTTGCAGCTGGCGTGCCAGCGCAGGCTGCTCAGGCTGGGGATCTTCTCTAGCATGGTGGGATTACCGGTGTTTCGCGGCGAGCTGTTGTCTCCAGTTTTCCAGGCGTCACCGGTTTTGATAATAGTATACCGGCAGGCTTTCGGCAGGATGACGGGGATGAAAATCCCCTCAGTCCTTCTTGTGCTCGACAGGGTGCGCAACTGCATCGCCTCTTTATCGTCGCGCCATGCTCAGTGTTCAATGGCGTCGCAGGGAAGCACTCGTCGTCATCGTCACGTCATGCTACCGGAGAGCGTTCGACAGGGGCCGGACAGGCAACGGCGTCGCTAAAGCATGGCCTGACTTGTAGACCGTACTGTGCTAACTCCAGGTCAGAGGCTCCATCGAGCGAGACGTCCTGAAGGGTCCAGTTCGTGCCAGGAGCAGAGTGGTGGGTCCGTAGACAACGCGGTGGCCTGCATAAGTACGCGGTAAATCTCGGATGGCCCAGACGACCGCCGACATTCTTTTTCACCGTGGATAATTTTCCGTCGGATGCGGCATTATCGGCAGCGACATCGCCTGCGCCTTCTGTACCGAACCCAGTACCGCCAAGGCCTTCGTTACTTGCGTCCGTATGAATCTCTCGGTTTCATCTTGATCAGCGCCCAAGAACAGGAGGAGTCTGAGTCGTTGCTTCAGCTCATCAAATGCGTGCTGTTGCTCCTCGGCAGCTCCATTCGACAACTTTCTACGTCCTTCGTCAACAGGAGCGGTGCGGAAATCTCCTGCGAAATCGAACGAAAACACCGATAGGCACAAAGTCCCAGGGAATCTTCGCACGGCCTTCAGTCTGAAGGCGCTGGAAATGCCGCAACGGCGCGAGTCTTCTCCGGGTCTGGCGGACGCCGCTGGGTATTTAATCATCGGGCCCAGGGAACTTCAGTTCATAGGCGAACCGGCATCAACGCCTTAAGGCTGAGTCGTGCGGTCTGTATGGCTTGGAGTACAGCTCGAGTCGCCCGTGCGCCGTCAGCAAGTCACTTGAAAACACACCGACGTCATCAAGGGCTGATAGCCTTCGCCACTTCAGTCCTGCCAGTACGGTGTCCATTACACGCTGGAAAGTTGCTGGCGCCGTGCATATGTAGTCCGAAGGGCATCACCTTGAACTCGTACAGTCCACCCGGCATGACGAAAGCTGTCTTCTCTCGGTCCCCTTCGTCGACTTCGATCTGCCAGTAACCGCTCTTCAGATCCACCGATGAAAGGTATACCGAGAGTGGCGCAGCTGGTCTAGCGTCTCATCGACGCGGGGCAGCGGATAGACGTCTTTTTGGTTACCGTTCGTCGGTCAGAACCACGCAGAACTCAGGGCGTCCTGAATCCCTCTTTGACGGGGCGACTGGAGAGGCCTAATGGACTGCTTGAAGGCTGGATGATGTCGTCGTTCAGCATTTCTTGTACTTTCGTTTCCAGAATGACCTCCCTTTTTACGGTGAGACCGGTACGGCGATCGGTGCACAGGGAGCGCGTCGTCCTCGGTAACGATGCGATGCTTCCGCAACGGCGGTTTGGCGCACCTTTGACGACGCGCGAAGCCGCTGTATTCGGCAGGAGGTCAATCAGCTGTCAGTCGTTTCCTGGGCCTGAAGCCGGGTCGATCGGGAGTTGCGCTGGCGGCGCAATGTCTTGCTGAGGCGCGATGATTCGTCAGCGACGGCGATTGCGGCGGAGTTTCGAAGTTCCTCGACGTACCTACAGCGGCACCTTTTCGTGAGGTGTTGCGTTTCTTGTCGGAAGTTCGTTACGAGGACCCATTGCAGTGCGCCCATCCTGAAGTTCAGCCACCTCTTGCAACGCTGATTCCTCTCCCAGGAGCAATTAGCGGTTGCCTTCCAGTACAACTTCGCCGCAGGTAGTACTGGTCATGACGGGCACGGCATAACACCAGATCGCGGCGGCAGGTTCAATGGTCGTGCGCGACTCGGACGGCGGCTGACGCTGTCGGGTTTCTCCAGCGAACAGGCCTCCGCAGCGTCAATCTGTTCTCACCCAGGTCGATGACGGCGCCGTATTCACACAGGAAGTCCATGCCGAGAATGACATCTCTAGGAACAGTCTTGTAGAACGATGAATTCCCCACAGGCACGTTTCGCCGTGAATTTCACGTTGCCAGTGCAACTTCCGACAGGCGTGATAAGGTGTCCTCCGGCGGTTCGAATTTGTGGTCCTCCCCAGGGCGTCGTAACTTTTCGCAGGCGGCGAGAGAGCCTCCCACTCATGACTGAGTAGTCTGCTCCGGTGTCCACGAGTTGATGTCGAGGTCGATAACAACGTTTAGGTTGTTGGACACCGTTGCAGGCGCGCTTGTGGCGATGCGGGGCGTTGTGGAGTGGTGGGAGCGCTCCGGCGTTTTTGGAGGCTGTTTACCTCCGTCGTCTTCGGCAAACGTTCCAGGCGTTGCCGCACTTAGCCTTCCCGGGCGACGAGGGAGACAGGCTCTCTCGGCGAGGTCGGCGCTGGCATCGCCGGAACGTCGTGGCGATGGGAGTACCACGGTGATAGGCACAGACACCAGAGGTGGCGAAACGTCGAGCATCCATCGGGCGATAGCCTGTCGTACCTGGGCGCGTCGTTCAAGAACCCAGCCCCAGTTGTCTGTAGGGGGCATCGGCGGTAAAATGTGGCCGGCTTCACCGCAGTGATAGCACAACGGGCGTCGATCGGGCCGTCCTCCACACGTCGGTCTTCGTGGCGGCTGGTTCTGGGTGGAGTAAGCCCTGATCTTCCTACATGGGAAAACTGGGTGGCGCTGGAGGTGCCCTGGTCGGGGTGGCGCTGCATGGGCGAGCAGGAGGCGTTGGTCGTTGGGGTAGCCGCGGCGTAGCTAAGCGTCGGCCCGGGAGCGGCGCTGACAAGAACTCGTGGCTGCAGCGCCTGCTGAACTTCGCCCGACAATCCTGGCGATCGAGGGCGAATCCGGGCTTTGCGGCGGCAGGAAGAAGCTTCCTTGATTTCCTCCGCACGACGTCCTGGATGATCTCTGCGGAGTCCGGTACGTTGCAGCTGGATGTCGAGAGGGCAGCGACGCCGGGAGTCGCTGGTAATGGGGAGGCCCGTGCCTGAAGCGCACGTTCGATATTTGTGGTTTCCTTGACGAAATCTTCGACGGTGGCCGGGGAAGGTGACCAGGCCGAAGATGTCATCTTTTACGCCTCGCACCAGCATCCGGTAGCTTCTTTTTCGTCGTGGCCAGAGGGTCGGAGCGAGCGACGAGGGCGCAGAACATCTTCTACAAAGCAGATCGTTCCGGGTTTGTGCTCTGGTCCTCATTCGAAGGAGAACTCGGCCCTCTCCGTCGGCAGGCTCGGGTTGGCGAAGTCCGTCTCAGCGTCCTTGCGCAGTCCACGAGGTCAGGTGTTTCCGCGATTCTCGAACCAGTGCCGGGCGGTTCCTTCGAGTGCGAAGGCCAGACTCGAAGCTGTTCTTCCGTCCATCGGTTGTGTTGTAGCCACTCGCTCGTACCGCTGTAGTCGTAGTCCTCGACGTCTTCATAGGGCCACCATGGAAAGACACGGGCGTACGGGCGGCGACGGGTAGTGGTCAAACGACGGTGGCGTGGTCATCGTCGCGCCCTTTCTTCCTTGCCTGCGGCAAGGGTCCAAATTCCGG
>JAZHYW010006113.1:0-34492 GCA_037355805.1 Ixodes ricinus | reverse complement strand
CAAAGTGGCCGATGAACTCGATGATGTCCTGGCTTCTCAGCCGGCAACGGAACCCTACGAAAATCTTAAAGCAACAATTCTCGCTCGCAAGACAACGTCAGAGCGCGCTCGACTACAGCAGCTGCTTACGATCGAAGAACTCGGGGACCGTCGGCCTTCTCAGATGCTGCATCGTATGCGGCAGCTGCTGGGTGATCAGTCGGCTCATTCCAATAGCCCCCTTCTGCGAGAGCTGTTTCTACAGCGACTGCCACAGAACATGGTTGCCGTCTTGGCCGCGACGGACGTCATGAACCTGGACAAGCTGGCTGAAACAGCAGACCGCATCGCGGACTATTCAACCCCCACCGCCGTTGCTGCCGTGTCGACACCTTCGACGCCATCAGACTCTTCACTGGAAGCACGCCACGCGCGCCTGGAAGAACGGCTCGACGAGATAGTGGACACCCTTGCTGCGATGCGCGTACCTGGTCCTCCCCGTCGTCCATCGTCACAGAAACGGCTCGCAAGCCGCCGTCCACGCTCTCCTTCCCCGCCTCATTCTCGTGGAACAGCCTGCTGGTATCACCGCACATTCGGCAGCGATGCGCGAATGTGCCACAAGCCATGTTCCATGGTCGGGAAACGAGAAGACCGGTCACTGACGGCGGCGTGTGACAACGGTCAGCGAGAAAGTCGCCTATTCTACGTCGTTGACAGGACGGCAGACCACCGTTTTCTGGTGGACACTGGAGCTGAAGTCAGCGTAGTTCCAGCCTCACTTGCTGACCGACGGTGCGCTCCGCGAACCCCGCCGCTCCAAGCAGTCAACAACTCTGCAATTGCGACGTATGGTCAGCGCTCTTTGACCATTGACCTAGGCTTACGACGAACCTTCCACTGGGTTTTCATTGTTGCCGACATTCGCCTGGCCATTTTCGGAGCAGACTTCCTCACTTATTACAACTTGAGCGTAAGTTTGCGTTATCGTCGTCTCATCGATGACACCACTCGGTTATCAATTCAGGGAATCCAGTCAACGATGACAGGCACTAACATACGCCTTGTCCGTGGCCAGGGAACAAAGTACGCGGCTATTCTCGCGGAATTTCCGACCATCACAGAACCTACAAACCTAGCAACGCCGGTGAAGCATGGTGTAACTCACCACATCATCACCTCTGGTCCTCCAGTCTTTTCCCGGCCTCGTCGGCTCGTGGGAGATCGTCTCGGAATTGCGCGACGTGAGTTCGATCACATGCTGCAGCTGGGGATCATCCGTCCCTCAGCTAGCAACTGGTCCTCTCCGTTACATATGGTTCCGAAGAAAGATGCTGGGGACTGGCGTCCATGCGGGGACTACCGCGCGCTAAATACCAACACAGTTCCTGATCGGTATCCCCTCCCTCACATACATGACTTCTCCGCTAACCTTGCTGGAACCACCATCTTTAGCAAGATCGATTTGACTAGAGCGTATCACCAGATTCCCGTAGAACCTGCGGACATTCCAAAAACGGCAATCACAACACCGTTCGGCCTTTTCGAATATGTCCGAATGCCATTTGGATTGAAGAACGCCGCACAGTCCTTCCAGCGCTTCATCAACGAGGTCACGCGAGGTTTGCACTTTGTATTCGCTTATCTCGATGATCTGCTTGTAGCAAGTCAATCCCCAGCCGAGCATGAAAGGCACTTACGACTCCTCTTCGGCCGACTTCAGGAGTACGGCCTAGTTATCAACCCTAAGAAGTGTGTCTTTGGTGTCGACGACATCGAATTTCTAGGGCATCGCGTGACAGCCGATGGCATACGGCCATTGGATACGAAGGTCCACGCCATCCGGGATTTCCCAACACCAACATCGCTACGCAAACTTCGGGAATTCCTCGGACTCCTTAACTTCCACCGTCGATTCGTGCCCAAGTGCGCACAACTTTTACAACCACTCACCGACCTGCTAAAGACAAAGAAGGGTCCGTCTACACCCATCGCATGGAACGACGAGGCAACAACGGCGTTCTCTGCGGCCAAGCAGGCCTTAGTAGACGCAACGCTGCTACATCACTACACACCTGGTGCTCCAACACGCCTCACCACAGACGCCTCCAGTACAGCCGTCGGAGCAGTCCTTCAACAGCTTCAAAACAAAGAATGGTGTCCTCTTGGGTTCTTCTCACAGAAGCTGAAGCCTCCTGAGACCAGGTACAGCACGTTCGGACGCGAACTGCTGGCTGTGTACCTGGCCGTGAAGCACTTCCGTCATATCCTCGAAGGCACAACATTCTACATACTAACAGATCATAAGCCCTTAACCTTTGCTTTCCGGGGAAATCACAGCACATACACCACTCGAGAGACCCGCAACCTCACCTATATCTCGGAGTTTACAACCGACCTACGTTTTATTCAAGGCACAGCTAACACCGCTGCTGATGCTCTCTCCAGAGTGGATGCCCTCACATCGCCTGCAACTCCGGTTGACTTCGAGGCAATGGCAGCAGAACAGCGTAAGGATCCTTATCTTGAGAACTTTCCTACTTCACCATCCTCATTAGTTCTCAAGGAAGTGCCTTTGCCTTCCTCCACTATGACCATCATCTGCGACACGTCAACAGAAATTTCACGACCCTATGTGCCACTTACCTACAGGCGCACCGTGTTTGATCTACTCCACAACCCAAGTCACCCCGGCATCCGAGCAACGCAGCGACTGCTGACGGAGCGTTACGTCTGGCCCAGCATCAACGCCGACGTCCGTCACTGGGCCCGCAGCTGCCTTCATTGCCAGCGCGTGAAGATCACGCGGCACACAACTACACCCCTTCAGCCTTTCCGACCGCCCGATGCACGTTTTGATCACGTGCACCTGGACATAGTGGGGCCACTTCCACCATCTCAGGGCTCCAGGTATCTGCTCACCTGTGTAGATCGGTACACGCGATGGCCGGAGGCCATCCCGGTCCCCGACATCACAGCAGAAACCATCGCCAAGGCCTTCGTCGGCGGCTGGGTGGCGCGCTTTGGGTGTCCCTCCGTCGTTACAACTGACCGCGGCCGGCAGTTCCAAGGTGCTCTCTTTTCGGCCCTTGCGACGTTGCTTGGCATCCGTCACATTCACACCACAGCATACCATCCATCTGCGAACGGTATGGTGGAGCGACTGCACCGACAACTGAAGGCAGCCCTCACCGCGCATAACCAACGTGAGCGATGGAGCGAGAATCTCCCCATCGTCCTACTTGGCATTCGTGCCGCACTAAAGCAAGATCTAAATTGTACGGCGGCGCAGCTCGTCTACGGTACCACCTTGCGGACTACCGGGTGAATTCTTTTCACCGGTGTCAACAGCAACGACTCCACAAGCCACCTATGTGGAAGAGCTACGCCTGTTGTTCCAGGATGTACGACCGACTTCACCTCGCTTGCCCAAAGACCGCAATGTCTTTGTCAGCCAAGACCTAAGAAACGCCACACACGTGTTCGTGCGCCGTGACATCGTAGCACAAGTGCTTAACACCTGCCTACGACGGCCCTTTTAAAGTCATCGATCGGAAAGAAAAACACATAACCATCGACATCAACGGACGTCATGACGTAGTGGCAATGGATCGTTTGAAACCGGCCTATCTCAACGATGACAGTACATCGTCCCCACCCTCGACCGCGAGCGTAGCGACGCCAAACACCTCATCGGTCACACAGGCTACCGTGAAGACAGTCTTTTTGGGACGACGATGCTCCACGTGTTCTGACAGGACTGCTGTCGACCACACTTCATTTTGAACTTTCCCCACACAGCCAAGTTTCACCACAACGTGAACCACACGCCCAGCCAATTGCAGCACGTCCTAGTACCGCTGCTATGGACAAGTCCCAATGAACATAGTCCTCTTAGGACATTCTGTATGATTTCACTTAACATCCAGACATCCGATATTTTTTTTTTTCACTTTACTCCCTTTGCTTCTACGAGGGGGAGCCCTGTAGCATCGGCAAAAGCTGCTGCATACAAATCCGCCAGCTTGGCGCCGACGCTCGTGCACTGCTGCGAGCCGAGGTCAGGAGAACGCAGGCGCTGCTGACTCGAGAATAAAAAGATTCGATTCCTATCAGTCCGTGTTTGATCGCCCTCGCGACACTTAGCAAGTTTTCTCTTTGGACTCATACGTTTATTTTCACTAATTAAAGGTCAATTAGTACATTTTAGCTAATTAAATTGTTAGTTAGTATGTTTTTGTGATCCTTGACTTCCTCCGAGGTCGGTAATTTTGTTCCACGGCCGGACTGGAGGCGCGCGCTCTCTTTCTCTTCTTACGGCCTTTGCAATTGGGGCACTCGCCACCTCCCGCCGCAATTCGCGGGGGCGCTGTCACCTCACCCCCTGGGCTACCCGCTTTGCCGTTTACACAGAGCGCGTCTGACAGTGTATCTCAGCGCTGTCGCAACTTGCGGCCGAGATTTTTATAGCCTTGGTCACCTGCTCCCATACGTTGAGACCCTCAGCCACTATCTAATGCACTTCTGATGAGCCCAAAATGGTGAAGTTTTGATGCACATCTCCGGAGTTCGGGAGTAAGAAGTTGTAAGTAGAGACAGCGAATGCAATTGCGGAAAAACTATACTCGTCTTCACCTCCAGGACTTCTGTTGCAACTCAAGAACAGGAGGACACGGACCCCTTCTACATGGAGGAACTTTAAATGATAAATAGTCCTGTACACTCTCGTGAAATGGCAGGCCCCATCTATCTATTGCCGTAGTCTGCATCATCGACCTGCATCGGCCGCACATGAAGTCGGTCAGCTGCTCTAGACGAGTGTGAGTAGTCTCTACAATTTTTCGCAAAGATTGCATACTACAGCCTAATATCCTTCCTAGAGGGCTTGTGCACATGTCAGCCCTGATTTTTGTTTCTGTTCGTGGCCGTCTTTGCACGGTTCATCAGAAGTATTCTAAGAGACTTGATGCAAGTTAAACCGGCCAAGCGCTTTGAGTGACTGTTGTGAATGCCCTCTGGGCAACTTAGAATTGGCGCGTCTTCAAGACAGAGGGCAATGAGTAGTTGCAGAACTTCAGTGCACATTTGTAGTGGAAAGGTGCTTAACAGCCTTTAAAAGAAAAGGCAACAATGTTGTCCAAAAGTGCAGGAACTAGGAATGTTGTCCAGAAGTGCGAGGAACCTACAGGAACGCAGCAGCAGACCATGACCGCGCTTTTCGAACAACGGCGTGCGAGGGTGGACAAGTACAGAGGTCCCGTCCATGTCACAGGGGAACGCAGTTCGCTGAGGGACACTACCTGTCGAGTTTACAGTGACTTAAGTCGGAGCGCAGTTCAATAAACCGTTGCCAAAACAACAACCTACGAAGCTCGAACACCAGCGCCAAACAGCTCGAAGGAACTCTCCGAGAGGGGCGAAGTGGGGTTAGAGTGCCTTCATACAGCGCGTGCTGGTGGTGACATCTCAGCCATTTTTCCGCCCAATCGGTTTTTTATGCATTCTGAAGTGCGCGCAATCCGGTGTTACGCAGCTCGAGCGCGTAGCTGTGGCTAATGCACGGACGCCATTTTACCGCCCAAGTCACGCACCGAATGCGCGAGGCGTCGCGCTGGTACATTTCAGAGCAACAATGGATGTCTTCTCCTGAGACAGACAGACATGTAGGCACCCTAAGTGGGGTGAGTGGGGTCAGAGCCGTTTATTGAGAGAGTTTGTCCATACATTGGTTTGGATAGGCGAGCATCTCGGGGCCAACCACAGGCCGCGAAACAGCCCCTAGCGGTGGTCGTGTGATCTAAATATGTGACACGACTATACTTCGTTTCACCTTATGTGCGAGCGAAGGCAAAACTGGAAGCGCGAGCACGGAAGCTCCGTGCGTTCAGGCTTGCTCGAGCGCGCGAGCTGGGAGAAATGCAAAAAGCGCTGGTCTCGCGCTTCTAGCTTTGGCTTCGCTCGCAGATAAAGTGAAACGAAGTATAATTTGAGCCGTGCCGAGCGGAACTCCGCGTCTCAAGACGCTCGCGCACCCCACCCTTTGCACTGCTTTCTTTCAGCCAGTCTCAGGACGCTGTTCTAGCAGTGCAGACAAAGGCATGGGCACGAGCGCGTGGCTTTGGAAAGTGCCTCCTATGCACGAGGTCTCGTACAAACAAAAGCGTTTCGCTGAGCTAGGCTCACGCGCCTGTGCCTTTGTCTTCACTGCAGACATTTGTGAGATGGAGTAGAGGTCTCCTGATTGGTCGACGCTGTGTCACAAATTTGGTTACGCTCTAAGCGTGGGGGAATCTTCGGCGCTGGCGGCGGCCTTTGCTCCGCCTATTGTCCAAACTCTCCTAATATACGGCTCTGAGTGGGGTGAGGTGGTTGCGCCTCTGGCGGCAAGCAAGTGAACTACATACGGAGAAAAAAATGCCATTGACTCCCGGGCGATTGCAAAGGCCGTAGAGAAGAGAAGCGCGCGCTTCAGTCCGGCCGTGTTTGTTCCCACAAAGAGTTTCATTTTACGTCGAACAGCCTCTTTTTAGGGATTTCCGAAAGCTTTCGCCAGAAACTACCCAGTATTAAAGGATGCTAACCCTCAAAAGATTTACCGTTCTTTTTTGTTTTTTATTGCAAAAATAAACTACATAACGCCGAATTCTCGTTCTCCGCCCAAAGGACGCTGGAGGTCCGAACCAGGTACCAAAGTTTCAGGCCGGACTGCTATATTTTATTCAAAAGTTATAAATGATTTTCTAAACATGTCAATGGGAAAGTGGCGGCCGACGGAGCTCTCAAATACATGGAGCTCTATGCTAACCGAGAAACCGAAAATAGACGAAATTGGACCCAATTTATCACATTTTCAGGAAATCACTTATGAATTTTGAATAAGATATCGGTTCGGGCTGAAACTTTCGCCCCTGGTTCGGACCTCTAGCGCTTCCTTTGGGCGGAAAATGAGTATTCGGCGACGCGTCATTTATTTTTGCGGTAAAAAAGAAAAAGAACTGTAAATATTTTTTGGGACACTTTGTATAATAGATGAACATAAGTAACTCTCCCACTCATTTGACTGGCACATACGTTATCCGGTGCGTGGAAGAGAAGCTGAAATGTAGCAAATTAATTAAATTATCTTTAGTATTCGTTTTAATCTCAGAAGAAAAATGCTTTCTATAGTTACTGAGGGGGTCAGAGGGCAGGGTGGTCCAGTCAGTTGCTCTGTTTTCAGCGAGAGCCCTATACCTTTGACAAAGAGCAAACAGCACGCGAAAAACAGGGACAAAGTGAAAGCCCACACAGGTTAAGCGCTGACTCTGAACTGGCTTTGTAAAAACCAATTCAGCAACAAGGAACACATCACGGGATGGTCAATCAACACGTAGGGGAGAGTCGGGAGGTTTGGGACGGTTGGAGGAATGGGACAGCTCGTTTATCTCTCCAGGAGTTAGTTCAAACACGTTCATCGGCTGCTCACGAGATGGCGCTAGCATACCGATAGCCTGGCTGTAATGGTGGCCGTCTTCACCGGACGGAGCTTTCTCTGACTACAACTCTCGTTTTTCACGTGTCAAAAGTAAGTATCCGCTTACTCAATTACACCTCTCTCAGTTTTAAACCGCCCTGCCTATGCTGATACCAATTTTTCTTCGAAAACACGCGTTAGGGTCGTGCTTCATGCAATAACAAGTTTAGCCCTAACAAGAGAATTTTCGCCATTGAATGTATTTTTCGTTGGGCGAACCACCTGGGGAGGAATGGGACATTTGAGTCGCGGGTGGAATGGGACAGTGTCCCATTCCTCCCCACCATACGGCTGGTGCTGTGTCTAGCGAATAAGCTTCAATGCTGCGCCGCTTTAGTTCCGAAAGCAGTTATTTTTTTATTTGTTATTTAAAGTGTACAAATGCTTGGTGCCGTGATGTTAAATAACAGACAGGCTGTTTCTGCGACACTTGACGTTAAGACGCGCTAAACCAACGGGGCATCATAAAATGCAATGTTTCTCCACTAAAAAGGTGTGATTACTGTACACATTTGCGAGAAGCCCGGAATAAGCACGTGAATAATAGGCAGCAATATGAGTGCTGCTACGTGCATGCAAGGACGTTAAAGCGTGCTTGGTGTGCGTGAATATTTAAATTTGCCAATTTTTGATCCATTTCCATTTTCAGGAAGATGCCGCGGGTTTACAAGAGGAAGCATCCCGACAGAGCTCAAACATCGAACAATTTGATCCTGGACGCTGTGAGATTGGTGTGCGATGAAAAGAAAAGTATAAGAGACGTAGCAGAAGCTTTTGAAATATCAAAATCATCGCTTGGCCGAGCAGTGAAGAAGTACAGAGAATGCGGTGACACAGGTGGCATCATGTTCAAGTCCAATTTGGTCTGCGGAATGGTCTTCACAACAGAAGATGAAGTACTCTTGAAAGAATATTTGCTGAAAGCAAGCAAAATGCATTATGGGCTTACGAGAATGCAAGTTCGTTCACTGGCGTACGAGTTTGCAACAGCCTTAAAGAGGAAGTGCCCGGCGTCATGGGAACAGAAGAAGGTAGCTGGAAGAGACTGGTTTATGGGCTTTATGGACCGCCATCCCGAGCTATCGCTTCGATCGCCAGAAGCGACCAGTCTGGGTCGGGCAACAAGCTTCAATAAGAACAACGTCGATGCTTTCCTTTCAAACCTGAAAAGTGTCTACGACCGATACAAGCTAACTCCGGACCGCATCTACAATTGTGATGAAACGGGCTTCACAACTGCACACAACCCACCAAAGGTAGTAGCAGCACGTGGAGAAAAGCAAATCGGTCAGGTTACATCCGCAGAACGCGGCGAACTGGTGACTGTTTTGTGCACTGTCAATGCCATCGGAAACGCCCTGCCACCAGTGTTCATTTTCCCACGCGTGAGGTTTAAAGATTTTTTCTGAAAGGCGCCCCGGCAGGAAGCTTCGGTTTGGCAAGCAAGTCGGGCTGGATGTCGAGCGAACTGTTTTTGCTGGCGTTAGAGCACACTGTGAGACATACGAAGTGCTCGAAGGAGGAGCCAATTCTCTTGATACTCGACAATCATGAAAGCCATGTGAGCATCAACACCATCAACAAGGCCAAAGAGAGCGGAGTCATCCTGCTGACCTTTCCCCCACACTGTAGCCACCGCCTGCAGCCACTTGATGTGTCCGTGTACGGACCATTTAAATCTCGGTACAACGCTGCTTGCAATGATTGGCTCATAAATAACCCCGGGAAGACCATCTCCATCCACAATGTTGCACAACTAGTTGGATCCGCCTACGTATTAACGGTGACACAAAAGAACATAATCTCGGGCTTTCAGAAAACTGGAATTTGGCCTTTCAATAGCGAGCCCTTCACTTCGGATGACTACATGATGTCATCAGTCACTGACAGACCCTTAACGTCCGTAAGCGGAGAGGTGTCACGACAGACGGCCACCATCACCGAGAAAACGGACAGCGCAAGCCGACTGGAAAGTGATTTGAACTTTGAGACAAACGGCCATGGAGCTAGCAACGTCTCTACAGATGTCTTCCCACCTACTGTCGCCAACGCAGCCTCGACGTCAACTGCATCTCCCAGCCGGATTGTTCCGAGCGACCTAAGGCCCTACCCTAAGGCTGCACCGCGTAAGACAGGGCAAAAAGGAAGGAAGAAAGGTAGGACAAAAGTCCTTACGGATACACCCGAGAAGCATGCGATTGAACAAGAAGCTGCAGAGAGGCTGGCACGACAGAGTCTGAAAAAAAGAGCGCTTATCACAGCTAAGACTGTCGCCACTACCCGCCCAAAAAAGAAACGGCGACTTCAGAAGGAGTTCAGTTCTTCAAGGGAAGACGACACTGTTGCCGTTGCATTTGATGATTCAGACAGTGACATGTCGGGTTCCGATAATGAGAGGCGGGACATTTCTGAGGCCGATTGCCCAAACAAAACTTTTCAAGTGACAAAAGGCGATTTTGTCCTTGTCAGATTTGGTAAGAAAAAATCTGACGTTTATTACACGGGTAGAGTCGAAAGTAGTGACAATATTGACGTCAGTGTCCAGTTCCTTCGAAAGAAAGAAGAGAGCTCAAAGTTTTACTTTCCTCCGCAGAAAGATATAGGGACTGTGCCAATAACGGATATTGTGATGAAGCTGCCAGCGCCAAAAACTATTGGGGGAACGAAGCGCCTGCAAGCTTGCTTCAAGTTTGATGTGGAACTATCGGCTTTTAATGTCCGCTGAAGACGTTGGGACCGATATTTTACTGGCGTCCCATTCCTCCCAAAGGATGTCCCACTCCACCCGAAGGGACGGGTGGAATGGGACAGATTTTAGCTGTTAGAAACTATTTTTTTGCAGTTGCTCTAGAAGTGGCAGTAACCTGTGTTTCGCAGAATTTGCGCAGCTTGTTTCGACTTGTACTATAATCCATCAACCATCTTTTTGCGTTCAAAATAAACAAAACTAAAAATGCATTTGTGAAAAGCGTCCCATTCCTCCCGACTGTCCCCTATCTTCAAAGGCAATTTCTTTGCTTTGTATATGCAGCGACGTCTGGCTTTTCGTGCAACCTTTTTAATCGCATGAGCCAAAAATTTCGCTAGTCATTCGGTCTCTGCCCTTGTCAATAAAGCCTTTTGAACATAAGTCGGAACCACCCACAGCTAGATCAATGAAGGGGAAAGTGCCCTCCCCCTCCCCAACGCTTACACTTTTGATAGCAACGACAGGTCATGCTTCCGGCTGTGGTTAACACATATATACCTGTCTGGCAATATACGAGGGTGTTCATCAAGTTTGTATTATTGTCACGAAGGAATAGAGATTCAGCAATCAAACTCGACTAGGAGTTGAGACTTTCTCTAAATATTCGCCACCAAAGTTACCCACTTTTCTAGCGATGCACCACATGCCTGAGGCCATTGTTATAGGAACTCCTCGTTTTGAGGGTTCAGGAGTCGCTCCACTGCACTAATCACTTGGTCGCCGTCCTTGAAATGCTTTCATCTTATTTGGCCACACTGGAAGCGTCTGCGCCATTTTAAGCAAGTGTCATAAACCGAGGTGATGTCCCCGAACAACGCTCCCAGATTGGAATGAATATCCTTAGCATTGCTTCCCTTCAAATGAAAAAAACAAGAAACAAGAAACGACGGATCAATGCATGTGCTTCGTCTCCTAGCGGCGTTCCGAGCTGCTATAGCATGCGATGTTTATACTGTGGGGAAACTAGAGGGACGCGCGCTCATGTTGATGCCTGTTTTTGTTTCGTTTTTAATTTTTCGTGCCGATAGTACGAACTTTATGAACGCCCCTCGTAGGTTTTTTTACAGGTAAGCGAAATTTTGTAAACAACTCCCACCTTGCAGTCAACATATTGATCTTCGCGCTTTACCGGGCAAGTGGGACCATTGCCTTTCTTATTCGCAACTCTAGCGCACTGTGTTGTCCTATTTATCCCTCTCGTCCGAGTCAAAAAGCGATACCATATTCTCAAGTCTAGGACGAAGTTGCGCCGACTTGTTGGGGGCAGAAAACACCAAGGGCACATCGTACCTCAGCGCAACTTTTTTCAAGTCTTGTGAAACCTTGTTTAGGTGTGGAATGACAAGCGGTCTTCTGCTCGACTTTTATTCCTTATGGGGGCAGAGTTCTCCCTTTAGGAACCTCCGCAACGCTCAATAAAACCGATGTTGAGAAACCCGCCGCTGTCAGCCGCTCTACCTGCCGGCCAAAAATATTGATAACCACATGGCGACATGGCGGATAAACTCTGGTACCTATTCATCAACTGTAGGCGTACGAAAGTTACTGTGTTTTTCGATAAACAGTTATTTCACTATTTTCTTTCAGTTTCGACTGTGTCAGGAAACTGCCAATCTGCATAAAGCCTGGTTCAGACAGTTGCGTTTGACTGTGTTTGACTGCGTTGCAGGCTGCGAGAAAATGAAATCCCTGCTTATATCGCGTGCCGAGATGATTCCTTAGTTGGATTCCACGCTTCATACGAGGCTCAGAATGTGCGGGTGACTCGCTTTCGGTTTCGACGCACACAGTCAAACACTCAAACGCAAGTGTCTGAATCAGTCTTAAGGTACTCATAATTGATTGACCCGCAGGCTAGCGGTTGAACCGCACTGGCTAAATTGCTCATCTCACGAGTGACTCAATCGCAACTTTCAAATAGCTGACCAACTACACGCTGTATAAACATCCAAACCCAATTTTTAATTGATTAAACCTCTTCATAAAATTAACATTTTGAGCTGTCTGGGGCGTGTTAAAGCCGAGCATTATATGACAGCCTCAAATGCGTAGTGCATGAACGTATATATGAGTCTCGTCACGTTGACTACCGAACAACAATACAGCGAACTAACCTCTGGATGCTCAGGCTCCGCATCGGCTTCTGTCTTCATATTCATCCTTCGTCAGCAATCAAAAGGCCGCCATTTGCATGTAGAGATGATACAAACTTAGGTGATAATAGCTATCGAGGTGGCCAAACTGAATTTCAGAAAATTTCGGAAGAACTGTAGAAAATCTACATCCTGAATTTCATTAGTGAACGTGAGTTCCTCCAACATTTTTGTGAAAACTTCTAAAACAGACTTGCCGACGCGTATGCCTCAGACGTACTCTCAGATTTATTAAGCAAAACCCCAAAAAATCATCCCGTCACGAAACACTATACAAACACGCTGGTTATCTAGATTTGAAAGATGACCTCATCGCACTTGGCTAAAAAAATATCACAAAGGACAGGCGCCAAACACGAGCTCATACAAATTGCTTCCCTCTGCACGCAAAACTTGCGGTCATATAGGATGAAATGTTGGCTCCCAATAAAACTCCAACAGCTCTAAGAACACGCCAAGAACCAACTCCGCTAGCGTTGGGGAAGCCCATCACGGAGTTTCTTTCAATACATTCATGTTACCGCGACAAACACATGAACTTATAAGGGATGAAGTCAAAAAGTTCTTCAACATCCACGGAACCCCCCCCCCCCAAACACACACACACATCCGTGAATGTACCAATAATTAGGTAATCTATGACACACTGCGAATTGTACTCTAAATAGGAATCAAAGGTCTCTAACCCACTAATTAGTCAGCTGACCTGTCTTTGCCACAGTACCCCTCTGTTACGATGGCCCGCAAGTGTGCATCCACCTTATTCATCTTAACAAAAAAGAACACATCAGGTTTTCCTTTCTTGCTCTTTTCAATGTCTTTTTCCAGCTTGTAAAGCTGAAGTTCCCTACACAACTTTGCAGCAGCACTTTTGACCTTCTTTGAATTAAGAGTGGTAATCCTTAAGTTGTTCTTAATAAGTCTGAAAGTATGTCTGAGGGAAGCGTGGTCAAGTCTGTTTTTAAAATTTTTCACAAAAAAACTCGGAGGGGCTCACGTTCACTAATAAGCTTCACGATGGGGATTTCCTACAATTTTTGGATTCGGGATTGGAATTCACGGCTAGACACGTATGCTATCCTTATCCCACACGTTCGAAGAAGGGTCTCCTCCATTTGATTCGTCGCACTCAAATTAGTAAAACGAAGAATAGCTTCTTCTTGCCCACTCGCCGCCCTTGAGAAGTCGTGTCACCATATGGTTAACGACAGTTTTGGACCGGAACGTAGAACGGCTGACAACTGCGGGTTTCCCAACATCGGTTTTATTGAGCGTTGCGGAGGCCTTGTTAAAGAAACTAACGGGAGGATCGCGCCCCAAGAGGAAAAGGCTGAGCTGGATGTTGCTTGCTCCTACACAAAATTTCACAGAACTTGAGAAAAGTTGCGCTGCGGTACGAGGTGCCCTTGGTGTTTTCTGCCCCCTGCAAGTTGGTGAAACTTTGTCCTTGAGTTCTGAATAAGAAAGGTAATAGCCCCACTTGCTCGGTAAAGCACGAAAATCAACATGTTGGCTGCAAGGTGGGAGATTTTTACCAAATTACGCTTACGTGTAAAATAGCCTCTATTCGCCGGACGGGCAGATGTGCTAACTACAGACGGAAGCATGACTTGTCGTTAGAATCAAAAGTGCGAGCGGTGGAAGGCACTTACCCTTCATTGTGCTGGCTGTGCGTGTCGACCCATCTTCAAAAAGGCGGAGACTATTGGCAAGTGCAGTGACCGAATAACTAGGGAAATTTTAGAAGCCTATGCGATTAAAAAAGGGTGCACAAAATCCGTCAGCCAGACGTCGCTGCATTTGCACATGCAAGACATTGTCTTTTTAGATACGTGTTGATTAACCAGCCCGTGATGTGTTCTGTGTTGCTGATATTGATTTTATTAAAGTTTTGTTGAGAGTCAGTGCTTGTTCTGTGTGCATGCACTTCTCTTTTGTCCCTGTATTTTGCGCGCTATTTGTTCCTTTGTTAAGTATGAACCAACTACCCTCACATCACCACCTTTTGATGACGCTTTGACGTCACGTGTGCCTCAAGCGTACTCGTTTAACCAAAGCACGGTGAAAGGTAACCAGCACGTGCCAGAGACCGCCCGTCTCAGAAAGACGCCATGCCCTGCCTTTCTTATACTGCCAGTGACTCTATAGGTTCACATTAAAGTTGGGTAACTCTAACAATTGTGGGGATTTAAAAGGAAGAAAATAAAAATGGCTCGTGAGGCGGGTCAAGCTGGCGCGCGCTCAGGACGAGCGCGGGGTAGAACTAGAGCCACTCGATATGGCAGCGAAGCTGCCAGAGTAGCGCCACGCTTTTCCCTGTGCCGCCTCTCACCGTGATTGGTCACACGCGGTACCATAGCAACGAGCTGAGCTGGCTCGGTTTCCTTAGCAACCGAGTGACTGCTCGTCACGTGACCTTGCAGGAGCCGTGATGTCACCGGTAAGATGGCAGCGCCCAGAGCTGGTGGATACGAGTTTGTTCGGTGCGCGGTAGTCATAATGTGCCGCTGCTTGCCGACGATTTGGGACTTCTTCGTGCTCTTTGACACAGGTATAACGTGAAGATCTGAAAGAATGAGACTTTATACCTTTTCTGTGCAGGATCGCTCTGGATATTAGCACCTGTGCGACAGCATCAGTCATATCGCCGTAGCGGTGCTCGGACTCCAGGATGTGTTCAAGGATCGATAAGACTTCTTGCATGCAATTTTCGCATACTCCTAGCCTTGTTTGAACGTTGGAATGTCTGAGAATCGATGCGAATTGTATGCGTCGCATGTTGGACCTTGGTGAAGTTGTTTCTGCCCCAGGTAACCGCGCAATCACAGAAACTTTTAGCGAGGAAGCTCCTGCGATCTTTACGTTTTGTACTAATCAACGATTTTATGATATAGTTTTTAGGATTACATTTTCGCATTTTCTAGCTTCCTTTGAATCTTGGAATTTTTGAGAATCGAAACGAAAGGTATACGTCGTGTGTAGGGCCCAGGGGAAGTTGTTTCAGCCCTGGGTCACCGAATAATCACAGCAACTTTTAAGCGACGAAGCACCTGCGATCTTTGACCTTTTGTACTAATCGACGATTTTACGAATTGACAGTTCTGAAAACTTTGATAAACGTGCTTTCGTTGCAATAGCTTGCACTTGATCGCAGTGTTTTTTTGGTTTTTTTTTTCAAGTGACAAGCTGGCGTTTGCTCAAATGACGTATATGAAGTGACCTGCTCTATAACAATGCATCATCACATACTATTAAACTTATATGCTCAGAGGTGTGTTCGTCTTTGTAATTAACAAGTTACAGACAAATATTTTTTACGAGTGTAATATTTATTTTCTGTAGCTAGGCCCGTTTCGTGCTCGTTAATGTCCGTGTGCTATGATGTTATCATCATGTGTGTATGGTTCT
Organism: Ixodes ricinus; assembly: GCA_037355805.1. Taxonomy (NCBI): domain Eukaryota; kingdom Metazoa; phylum Arthropoda; class Arachnida; order Ixodida; family Ixodidae; genus Ixodes; species Ixodes ricinus. The sequence continues at coordinate 18,690 of JAZHYW010006113.1, read as the reverse complement.
AAATATCCTCTTTGCAATGCCTACGAAGGCCAAAATGACGTCAGCCGACCCCAGCTCACGCATTTGACACGAAAACTGCGTCACTCGGACGTATGCGCTCGTCAACAATCAATTCGTCGACGAATATTTAAATTCGCGTTAGTGGCCAATGAGTGCACATGAGTGCACTTGCGAATGCCAAGTTCTATGGTGTGCCTAAAAAGCACGGTGGAAGATTGGGGTCATCGTACCGGTGCCCTAGCATGTCACGACCGCGTGATTCCACTGTTCTCTTCTGAGTTGAGGATTAAAGCTAAGGAAGAAGAAGTTAAAAAATCATTTCATGGCCCCTTTAACACGGGTATGCGTGCTACACCAGATTAAAATATTGACGTTTTGCATGCCGGAAAACCTCCAAACGACCACTTGGCCTGTCGGGAAGAACACCTCATATCCGGCGTCCGTCTCTTTTGATGGCGTTAACCATCCTCTGTAGACCCCCGTGCTGTCCTTCTTGGTTCAACTCCGTTGACTGTTCATCGCCCAAAACGAGGTTGAGACCGTCGTCGACGTCGCTCATCACCAGTCGGTGAGAGAATCTCATCTTGAATGAATGATTGGGTCTTGAAGTATGGTGCTAATCATACATTCTCTTACTATGGGGCAGTCGAGCAGCAGTCATGTCCCGAGGCAATCGTCCTGTCGTGGCCGGCGTAATCGGATTTTGTTCCATAGGAGCGATGTCCGAAAGTGCAAGGACGGTTCGTTCGTCCCACGAAGCGGCCGCCATCCCGGCGGCGCGGAAAACCACTCGCCTTGTCCGCGCACCTACGTTACTTAGCAGCTCTCGTCGCCCGAGACTCCCCGGGCTGCAAATCGTCTCACTTCACTGAAGAAACAGGCACCGCTGCTCCAGAGACCCGTGCCGTACCGCCATGGAAAGCGTCTTTTAGGTCTTTTACCACCTTTCAATGAACGAATGGATATATCAGTTAGATAAAGGCTGCCGCCCGGCGTCGCTAGCAGTACGGTTGCCATGGCAACCTCCCAGGCCCAAAATGGAGACCACTATAGGCGCTTCTGACGTCGTGCATCTAGATAATTTTGCGTCGTGTCGCTACTCTGGCAGCTTCGCTGCCATATAGAGTGGCTCTAGCGTAGAGTCGGGTGTGGACACCAGCGAAAAATGGGCCATCTCGTCGGCGAGTACACCGGAGGGAAATTGTCGACAAGACGACAGCGAGAGCCGCAAGCGGCATGCGGCTATGGCGCCTGGGACGTCATTCTCAACACAGGCGGCGACAGCGGACACTCTCGTCAGCACCGCCGCAACGCAAAGCTCAATCACAGAGGACAATGGCCCACCATGGTCTTTGGTCCAATCCAAAAAGACCATCAAGCGGGCACGATACACTCGCAAGAAGACCACTGAAAGCGAAGGCAAGGCACAAGCCTCACGCCAGCGCTTCACCGTCATACTTCGACCACGAACGAAGACAGATCTTACCACCATACCGAGAAGAACCCTGGAGGAAGCCTTTACAAAAACGCTAGGCACACAATCACAGGAGATATCGGTAAAGCTACAGAAGGAGAGCAATACTATCTCCGCACAAACATCATCTGAGCCTACCGCCAAGGCGTTACTGGAGATCACTGGAATTCCAGTTGCTAACGAAGAAGCGATTCCCGTACAAGCTTACAAAACACTGCAGGATAACCAAATTCGAGGGGTCATATATGAAGTAGACGAGGGTGAGGACAACACCTCTCTCCGGGACAGGCTCCGATGTGACACCCACGACATCGTCACAGCCCGACTTCTGGGAAGGAAAGGACGCACTGCGATGATAACGTTCGAGGGTAATCGATTGCCAAGGTTCGTTAGATACGCGCTTTGCATCACCCCAGTGTACCCATATAGAGCCAAGGCGGTGACATGCACAAACTGCCACGGCGCGGGTCACAAGCAAGACATCTGCCACAAAGAGACGGTTTGCTCTTTGTGCGGCAAACACCACGAGGAAACGCAAGATGAACAAGGTAACACCAACCCGTGCCCAAATCCGACCCCGTACTGCCAGATCTGCAAAAAAATGGCCACTTGGCGACAAGCAATGTCTGCCCGAAGAAGGTAGAGATCGGGAAGCTACTGAGGGAGAGGGCAAGGAAGCACGCGAAACCCAATCAAGAGTCCCGGAGGAAGAAGGAGGCACCACCACTGCCGCCGCCGCCACCTCCATTTAATCCGATTCAACCCCCACCGATGCTCGAAAGGACTTACGCTGAGTTAGTCCGGGGCACCCCAACTTTAGACAGAGACAGCTACGAGGTCCGGTTTACAAGGCTGGAAAAACAACTCACAGCGCTAAGCCAACAGCTCACTGTCATTGCTTTCAAACTTGGTCGTTAAAAATAGGGATTAGCATTGTTCAATGGAACTGCAGAGGACTGGGGCTACGGGCCGCAGAACTCAACGCAAGACACCTGAACAGACCATCAAAACGTCCAGATGCAATTCTGTTACAAGAAGTAAAGACAACCTCCATCAACCTAACAAGTTACACTTCATACTCCAGCCCGTCGATCCCATCAGGCCGCAAGCCCAACCAAGACGTGCCCAAGGGGCAAGCCATGGTGTATTTGCGATCGGACTGGCCACAACATCAAATTGACTTGATGCGATGGTGCACTGACAGACAAGAAGTCGTCGCAGTCCGTGCAACGCATCAAGGAACACCCGTAATCATCGCCTCTGTATACTACAGGCCAGGGGCTAGCAGCAAATCACCAAGAGACAACGGGTGGATAGAACAACTACACATCCTTTACCCAAAAGAACGAAAGATTATAGGAGGAGACTTCAACTTGCCACATACCAGCTGGGGCTACAAAGTAGACACCATAAACGGCCAGAAACTCCTGGAGGACATGACACGGTTCAGGTACACACTACTAAACACGCCGGGCTCAACAACAAGACTCGGCTTGACAAGCAGACAACGCCATACCAGTCCAGATCTTACATGGATATACGGGAAGACTGGAAACCTCTCCTGGCATGTAAATATCGACACATGGGGGAGTGACCACCTCCCAATAAAGATCGAGGTGGACTCCAAGAGGTCCGAAAAGAACCGGCGTTTTGCTCATACAGTCAATTGGGACCTTTATAGGAGACACCTGGAAAACAACCAAGCGGAATCCTTTGCGACAGCAATGCTAGATGCATTGAACGTGGCTACAACCAGATCTAACATACCTGCCGATGCACCTACCCCGGACATTCACCTCTTGAATCTCTGGGCTAGGAGACTCCGTGCGCTGCAGCGATATAGGAGGGGCCCAAAGACACCGGCGGCACTCAGAGAGGTCACCAGACACACCATCGCGGCACGCAAACACGCGATATATCTGGACAGAAAACGATGGCTGGATTACAGTGCGTCCTTGTCGGAGAAAACTTCAGTAAAGAAACTGTGGGCAACCAGCAGATCCATGCTGGGACAAAAGAGGGAACAGAAGGCCCCTCTAACCCTGGCGCTAAAAACTGACACTTCGGTAGAAGACCTCGCAGATGCGGCCGGAGACCAATTCTTCCCGCAGCCCATTGCTACGACAGCAAACTCAATACCGAACCCGTATGCTCCTGTGCTGGCTAGCTCAGCGGATCCGATGGACCAACCCTTTACCCTGGGCGAATTGGAAACGGCACTCCACAACGGGAAGGCACACAGCGCTCCGGGCCCGGACAAAATTACCATTCCCATGCTGCGCAACCTCCCACAGGACGCTAAACACCAGCTTATTGAAGGAATTAACGCGGTATGGGAACAAGGACAGTTACCACCAATATGGAAGCATTCGACCGTTGTCCCAATCCCCAAACCTGGCAAGGACAAGGACACACTTATCAACTTCAGACCAATATCACTCACTTCATGCGTATGCAAGCTCATGGAGCGAATGGTTCTAGATCGACTTAACTGGACACTAGAGAGATCCGGCGCTTTTCATCCAGCCCAGACAGGATTCCGACCCGGTTTAAGCACACAGGAAAGCCTCCTCTTGATGTCACACGACATCACCAAGAAAAGGGCGCCAAGGGGCAAAACCATCCGCTCAATTGTCGCCATCGATGTTAGAAAGGCTTTCGACTCCGTCCCCCACTGGGCTGTCATTCAGGAGGCGGAACGCTTAGGGATACAAGGCAGGGCGCTTAACTTTATTAAAGCTTTTCTTAAGGATCGGACATATTCAGTAAGAATAGGGGACCACATGAGCGACCCACGACCCAACAGGGTCGGCGTACCACAAGGCTCTGTACTCTCGCCTTTACTGTTTAACATGGCAATGGCCGACCTCCCACACCGCCTATCGAGGATCCCAAGCCTCAAGTTCACCGTATATGCGGACGATATCTCCCTATGGACAGTGACAGGCGACACCCGAACCCAACAACAGACTCTCCAAGCCGGATTGGACGAAGTGCAAACCCATCTCGATAGGGTCGGCCTCACCGCATCCCCGGAGAAAACGACCTATGTGGTCGTCGCATCCCGCAAACAAAGAAAAGCTGGCATCGCCAGTCAGATGCACTTAACGCTAGCAGGCAACAGAATCCAACCATCTACCTCGATCAGAATACTCGGAATGTACATCGATGAAGACGGCTCGTGCAGAACCTGGATGACCAAGGTCAGCCAGCAATGCAAGGCAATCATCCATGTCATCAGAAGGATATGCAGCTCCAGAGGCGGAGCGAACGAAGGAATTGCACGTCAGATGGTGAAGGCACTCATCGTATCAAAAGTCTGCTACTGCGCTTCGTATTACAACATCTCAAAAAGCCAGTGGAAAAAACTGGAAACCATCAACAGACAAGCCGCACGGGTCATTACCGGCTTACCTCGATTCACACCAATAGGGACACTCATGGAACATGCCCAGCTCAACACCTTACAAGAAACTGTAATGGTACGATCTGTCGCCCACCGTGAACGACTACAACACTCACGACCCGGCAGAACCATTCTCAGTCTCATTCAAGCTCTTAAGGTGCAACCCCACCCTTGGTTAGTGTGATTCTGAACCAACAGATGGCGGTTGGATTGCCTTCCAGGCCTGTGCATCAATGCGAGAAATCGTGTGTGGTGGCGCTTCGATACAGTGGGGTATTTTTTTATATCTTGAATTTGACATCCCTGGTTCCTTGCTTGTTTTTCTCTGCACGAGCTTTCTTTGGAACGCGCACGACTGCGCCAGTTCTCGTGCAGGGGGCCAGTTGCCTACGCTCCGAGCTCACGTCTTCAGCAAATGTGGGCAGAACAAAACGCGAAAATCGTCCTCAGCCAAATGGCGAGACATATGCACAACAAAACCACCGACGCGTTGAAAAATATACAATTGCCTGTGCGCCGTTATCGGAGATTTCAGAGGCCAATTACACATTATTCAATGTGATCAGATTTATATTGACACGAATGAAGGTAACGAGAGGACGAACAGTGAACTGAAAAATAAAGGTTTAATCGGCGAACTTGTGCCAAACAAAAAAAGTAAAGGAAAAGCCTCCTGGCAGCAGAAAAGCAGGCGGCGATTCGGAAACGTAACAGAGAGCAAGAGCGAAACTGACTCGACAAGGTCGCTGGCGGCTGGTTATCTACAGAGTGTCACCATATCGAAAGTTCGGCAAAGAAGGTTCGAGCGTCGCGCGCTCCGGGCGAGGATGAACTGGCACTTTCGAGAACCACAAAACAGGGCGAAAGTTACGCCCGGTGCAAGATTGAACGCGAATCTTCGAGAAGACCGTGACCGATCCTTGCTTTCTCGGCTCTGCGGGCGGCAATATGACGGGCCGGCCCTTTTGTAGTGCATGTGTTTGACTCTTTGTGGATTTCCAGGAAAACGTGATGATGTGATAGACTTGGGTTTCCAAAATTCTAGCTTGTGGAATTAACTACCTAAAAAATAAAAAAATAAACAATTTTTTGGGCGGTCAGTTGTCTCCTTTAGGTAGCTGGGTGTTTATTTTGACCAAAACCACGAGACTGGAAGACACAAAAATGACTCTCAGGTTTAGATGTTGAGTTTGGTAAACCAAAAGTAGGACTGGTGCGGGAGTCATAATAAAAAAATGCCGAGGTTAAAAATTAACTCACAGACAATAAATGATAAAAGTTAATTTTAATACGATCTCAGTGATAAGTGCAATGACTGGCCAGGTAAACATTCTGGGTCTGTGGATAGCTTTTGCACATAGTTTAAGCAATGTACAGGGTGTCACAAAACAAAATATTACAGTTTTTTTTTTACCGCAAGAATAAACAAGGTATTGCCGAACGCCCATTCTCCGCCCAAAGGTAGCGCTAGAGGTCACATACAGGCAGAGCATCCAGGGCCGGCTTGCTAGAACAGCGTCTCAGCTGAGACTGGGTGAAAGAAAGCACTGCAAAGGCTGGGGCGCGCGAGCGTCTTGAGACGCAACTTGAGTCCCGCTCAGCTGGTGCGCTGGCTTTGGCAGTGCTTTCTTTCACCCAGTCTCAGCTGAGACGCTGGTTCTAGTAAGCCGGCCCAGATGTCTAAGTTTCAGCCCGATCCGATACCTTATTAAAAAGTTATAAGGGAATTTCTGAAAAGTTCCATAGGAAAACGGCGGCCGACGGAGTTTTCGAACACATGGGGCTCTAAGGCACCACAAACCGAAAACGGGCAAAAATGGGCTCCATTTTCCCATTGAAATTTTCAGAAAATTCCTTAACTTTTGAATAAGGTGTCCATTCGGGATGTAACTTTGGCATCTGGTTGTGACCTAACGCTACGTTTGGGCGGAGAATGAGTGTTAGGCGATGCGTAGTTTATTTTTGCGGTAAAAAAACCCTGTAAATTTGTTTTTTGTGACATCCTGTAACCAGTCTTAATTTGGTGATTTATGCGCGCAAGTAGTGGTGTGCAAAAATGAAAAAGATGCAAACGGATAGAGTTTGACGCTGTATAAAATATTGCCGCGAGCGCAGTTGACCAAGCAGGCAGCGCGCTCGTGGCGTAACGGATACCGCGCGTGCCTTCCACGCAGAAAGCCAGAGTTCGATTCCTGGCCGCGGGCACCAATTTTTTTAATTGAAATGAAATGTTCTGGAGAACCGTGTTGCTGATTCGAGTTTAGAATCTTCTACCCGCCGAACCTTCTACGCCGACTGTTCCAGAAGCCCACGCGTGTACAAAGGGGCTCCGCGTAGCCAGCCTGAGTCAGTTTCGCCCCAGCGTTCGACTCTGCTCTTTCGCCGATTTCGACGCCCGCGACGCTCTGCTGTTATCTTCTGTTTCCTTTTTATTTTCGGGCACAAGTTCGCCCTCATTAAACGTTTAGTTCCTTTAGTTATTCTCCGCCTCATCATTTGTCATTCGTGACAATATAGTGTGAGCACGCACATGGTACGCTGATTAAGAATGAAACAGCCCTACATTTTAAACTAGCGTTCAGCGTATCGAAAGTTAAGGGTGCATCAAAAGCTAAAGCTTGTACACATATACTGCTCAGGCCGTTATGTTTGAATGCTCCTAGTACTTTATTACCCTCAGATTTGATGTAAGTTGACTCCTGATTGCTTACAACAGAAAGAAGGAAAGATTCTAACTCTGGGTTGATAGAAAAACTCCACCTGCTGACAGCGACCAATCATCTCGGCGCCGATTATGAGTATTCACTGCTTGCCAACGGTCGCGTGCTTAGAACAAGTTTTTCTTACTTGATTTCATACAATCGCACTTTTTCTTGACAAACAACAATGTTTACTCAGGCAAGCGGTCGCATGTGAAGCTTAGAATATTTTGTATCGATTGTGGCACACGTGGCAAGTTGCATAGGTTTTTTTACAATCCGCGAAATAGAATGCTCCTGGGTTGCCTTGGTCTCTAATGCATGTAGCACAGAAAAGAGCACGAACTGAATCGCAATGGGAAACGAAAACAATAATGACAAACAAGCGTGTAATCACGCGAAAACTGAGGGCATTGCAGATATACAGAAGGTAAGCTTTGTTTTAGTAAGTACATTACCAGTAAAGTATTTGGTTTTATCCTGCGAGCGAAGCGGAACATACAAGTGCGAGCATACTGCCCTGAACTACACTTCCAGTGAACAAGCGCACCATCCAAAGCATCGAGCTCGCTTTTATAGCTTTTGGTGCACTCAAACCTTTGAAGACACAATACTAATCAATTCTATTATTTCGATTTTTTTTATTAAGTGCGCCTATGTGTGTGCGTGTGTTTTTTTTTGTCTTTTGCGTTCATGTGCCATTTTCTTAGTTATAAAATATTTTTTCCAGAAGTCCGACAACTATAGTCTGTTTCATCATAAGTATGAGCCGTATATTCAAAAATGTAGACGAAAAAAAAAAAGAACACGAACACGCGAACACACATTAAAAAAAATTGACCGCATCTCCACGTGGTGAATGATGTTGGTTGGGGCGAAGCTCTGGTGGTGCTTGTCTGCGTAGACACTGAGCCGCAGCATGCCGAGCCTTTCGTTCGTTTTCATCCATGTCAGAAAGAGAATGTGTGGTATGGAACGTGGTTATATACGCATTTGAGCATTTGACCGCAGCGCCCTCTCGTCTATAAACGTTGAGCCAATGCATGCAAAGTTTAACGCGATTATATACGCATTTGACCGCAGCGCCCTCTCCTGTATAGACGTTGAGCGGCTACATGCAACGTTTCATCCATGAGAGAAACCCCAGGTCTTGAGTTACTACCACATCTCAGAGCCCCTACTCGTCCTGTCGCTGCGCAAACAGATTTCAACATTTTTTCATCGTTTTCTTTTTTTTTGTTGCCCTACACGAGCACGTGAGCTCACGAACTCGTAATTTCTTTTTATCGTTTTTTTCTTTTTTTTTCTTGCCCTACACGAGCACGTGAGCATGTGCTCACGTGCTCGTGAGCACGTGATCTCACGAGCAGAAGCACGAGCACCCGACGCCGGCCTACGGCGGACGGACATACGGACATGGCTAACCCCTATACTTCGTTTCATCTTGGTTCTAGCACGCAGCACGATGAGCTCACGAACTCGTAGCTTCTTTCGTGTTTCTATTCGTTCTTGCCAAGCACGCGCATCGTGCACGTGCATGGCACTGATCAGGGCCACAGCACCCGACGCCTGTAGCATCGGCGGACGGACATACAGACATGGCGAACCCTAAGGAGCTTCGCCCCTAAGATGCAATATAACGGCGCATTGAAAATTATTCGTTAGTTTTTTAGAGAGCAGCAGTTTCGTAGGGCGACATTGTTACCCGTTGAAGGTTGTAGAAAGTGCAGTACAACTGTTAGCTCAGGGTCGTTAACGTGCATTACGATCTGGTACACGATCGCATGACGGTAGGATGCAGATGGGCGACTGAACCCAGGGTCTCGGCTAAAGCCCCTGAATAAAGGCGTTTTTTACAAGTACCGCTAACCATTATTAGGGAGTTTTCGTAGACCGCGTTTCCCCCTCCGCTAAGCCCTCCGCAACGAAGAAGCCGCTACTGCGCCTGCTCGCCGATGGCCTTGGCTGTAGAGTTCCGGGTATCGTAGCGGGTTGCGGAGGGCGTTGCGGGACGGCGAAAACGATCTACGAAAACTCCCTATTGTGGAAACGTGCAAGACACGTGCCACGAGCGGGTGCTCCGCCGCTTCCATAAGGGTCAGTCATTTTAGTGCTGCGCCGCCATTTGCCTCCAAGGGCCGCTCGAGACACGGGCCTCGTGCACTGGCCCCCCCCTTTGAAGTTATTTGAAAGACCAACGCAAACACATCGAGGAGATTACCCGTGTCAGACGGCGTTTTAAAGTCCTTTTCACTAAGCTGCTTTATAAAATCGGCGAACCAGCGCACGCCGCAGAGCACGTGCGCGTGCCACAGAGCACATGCGCACTCCATATCGCGAGCTGATTGGCCGATTTTTTTAAAGGAGCTTAGTGAAAAGGATCTTTAGAACGCCGTCTGACAGGGTAAGTCCCTACAGGTTCTGCAGCGTGAGCTCCGTGCTTTGAGCGGAGCTCGCGCTCGAGCATTTCTCCACCTGCTCTGATCTGCGGTGCCGCAAGACACTCGGCCAACGATCCCCCACCGCACTTGGTTTAGTTAGAGTCGGTTTAGTGGGAAAAGTGGCGCCATTCATTGTTGTAAAAATGCTCGAGGCACGTCTCGCGCGCCACTTCTGGGGAATTCATGGCGTCTGAAATCTGGCTCAGTGCTGCGCTGTGCCGCCATGACCTTCCCAAGGGCTGCACGTTGCACGTGCCTCGTGCATCGACGAAACTTTAGCTGCTTCTGAAACATGAAGGGGCTTTAGGTTTAGCCTGTGAGCTAAACCAAATGAGCTTCGCTTAGAGTATCGGCACTTTTTCCCCCGATATTGTTGTGGGTTAGTGGTTAGTAACAAATCAAACGCAGCTGCCGATCGCCATGATTGAAAAGAGCGACTTCCTCAGCATTAGTTTCGGTGTCAGGAAGCTCACGTGATATTGCTTTGCTTTGTCGCGATTGTTTGAACATTTGTGGAGGACGGAAAAGCGTTTCCTGTGATTTCAGGTAAAGCTTCAGATAACTGACAACCATCATTTTAAGCACCGAGATGTGTATGAAATGTAGCTTATTTAGTGGCTATAGTTTAGCCCGACACCGTGGCCCGACCGCAGAGGCACAGACAGCTTGACCTCGAGCTCTTGGCGCTGCTTCAGTGGCTTCATCAGTCCGTAGCGTTGGCTACGCTCCGGACTAAGGTAAAGCAAAGCAAATATTCAGATCTTAGGGTTTCACAAGCCAAACCAACAAAAATCACTTAACACGCCACAACAAAAAAATGCAGGTTTATTTTGACTAGGTGGACATCTTTTGACGTGCAACCGAAATCTCAGATCGGCCTCCGTCGGATTGCGGGCACCTCGGCCGATATTTAAACCCGACAAATATAGATTCATGGGCCAGCGCGTTGGCTCAGAGACAGTGACGATTTATTGTGTTGTGTCTGGTTTTAATATCACTGCCACTTAAGAGCCACTGAGGTGGTTTTTGAAACAAAATATAATTGAACCATTCTGACAAGCATAGTTTGATTGCGAAAATGATTTTTGCAAGTAATAAAAAACATTAATATGTTTTCGCATTCGGGGTGGAATCTGAAATGGCAGACTGCATTTCATGGCGCCGATTTCATTTGGATCGCGTCGGGCATGTGTACCCATAGAGTTATTACAATAAACGCTAGAGGCTCAGCTGGCGCTTGTGTGCTGTTGCATTTTGAAGCAGACAGCAAGCAGTCTAAATTTGACTTCCGGTAATGTATTCCTATGGGAAAAAGCGAGTGCATTTTCTCTCTGCGCTCGATTATCAGAGCAAATATCACGAATAATTTGTACGTACTAGGCACATTGGAACATTTCTCAGTCACGCAGACGAAATAAATGGTCAGTTACGGCGTTTTTCTTTCAAATTCATCGCATTAAAAACGGTGCTAAAACGGCTTCGTACGTGTATTTTTGTGCACTGTCGGACACTGTTAGCGCGAACACGGCGTCGACGCTTTCCAACATGGGGGATATACGTGCCAAACGAACGAAGGACATGTGGAAAACCGAGAGAGACGGCAAGAACTACGCAGTAACACTGGATAAGTAACTCCTTGTGCTTGCAGACGATCAAAATAAATTGAAAGTCACGTAATATAGTCAGATTTGCAATAAATAAGTACTGCGAAGATGCTTGTTCTGGGTTCAAATGGTTCAAATCATCACCCGCACGCTCCAAATCTTTGCAAATAAGGGGATGCCAGAGAGCAGGTGCCCGATAAAAACTGCCCGACATGGGAAATAATAAAAAGACATACCTTTCGTAGCTCACGTGCTTTATTTTTTGCGTTCGAATGTTTCTTTAACCGATCGTAAAGATGCACGACGGAGTCATTTTCATCCAATGACAGGACGGGCATATTAGCAATATATAAGCACCACCGAAATGCTAGCGAACCTGAACACACACTACATTCCTTTCGATCGTTAGTTTGCTTAGAACCGTCGCTCGTTTTCACATACCTTCCTTGAAACAGGGTTTGGGCCTGAAATAGAGCGAAGTTTAACATCGCTCAGTGGTAAAGAAAATGCTGTAACTAAAGCAATTACACTTTCACAATACCAATAAAGGTGCATACTATCCGTTACAACCGATATGACAAAAGTTATTCATGTTATTTTCCCGCGAAGAGACAAAATTCACGCTCGTTTTCCCATAGGAATACACAGGGAGGCTGCAAATCTAGACTGCATGCTGTCTGCTTCAATTTGCAACCGGAAGTCCCGTAGACACTAGCGCCAGCTGAGCCTCTAGCGTTTATTGTAATAACTCTATGGTGGTGACATCTCAGCCATTTTTACGCCCAATCGTTTTTTTTTTATGCATCTTGAAGTGCGCGCAATCCGGTGTCACTCAGCTCGAGCGCGTAGCTTTGGCTAATGCATAGACGCCATTTTAGCGCCCAGGTCACGCAACGAGTGCGCGAGAGCTTCACGCGCTGACACATTCAGTGCAACAATGGATGTCTCTCACCCTGAGACAGACAGACATGTAGGCACCCTAATCCCTTTCTAGAGTGCCTTCATACACACGCGCGCTTTTGCTTGAGTGGTGACATCTCAGCCATTTTTACGCCCAATCGCTTTTTTATGCATTTTGAAGTACGCGCAATCCGGTGTCAATCAGCTCGAGCGCGAAGCTTTGGCTAATGCAGAGACGCCATTTTAGTGCCCAAGTCACGCACCGAGTGCGCGAGAGCGTCACGCGCTGAACATTCAGTGCAACAATGGATGTCTTCACCCTGAGACAGACAGACATGTAGGCACCCTAACCCTTTCCGGAATTCAGTGCCATCTGGTGACTCAAATGGCAGTTTAACTTTCACCGTACTAATGGCGGCAATGAACCTGTGGTCTGCAGTATTTTATGGGGCACCGTCAATTTCGCAAGTCAATGGCAAACGAGAATGTGCGCTTCACTGTAGAGTTCTTTTTCAATCTCTTTCAGTTTGATGGTGAAAAAATGCAGCAGTCAGAATGAAGCACCCACTCCACAAAGACGCCTTGCTAAAGAGCACTCAAGGGCTTTGATGCCGAGTGTGTGCTACTAACATATTGACTGGGCCTAAGTTGAAATTAATGCTTACGCGCTCTTGCATCCCATTCCTCCTTCACGTCGCGCGAACGTCAAGAATGTATAGGCCTCGAATCATCTGCTTAGGAGTATCTTCAGGCGAATGCAGCTCCCGGAGTTTCTGTGACGGCCAAAGCGCGGCGCCACTACGTAGGCTTCTTTGTCGTACGTCCATCCATACAAGAGAACTACTGTTCTCTCTCTATTCAACAGGCCCCAGACTTCTATGCGGGTATTTGCCGCTACACTTTCGAGCGCTCAAGTTGGATGTGTGCTATTGGTTACCATACTAGTAGTGACCTATTATTTGTGTACCCTATTACCTAGCTACGCTCTCCCCATATCCGGTGTGTGTGCCAAAATAAAGCAAGAGATTACAACGTATAACACGTAAAAAAATATAGGTTAGGCAAAAAAAGGAATTATGATTAAAATGTAAACACTTTCCACCGGCGTGGCGAGAACAAAGCGACATTTCCACGCGTACCGGAAGTTCCGCATTTCAAGATGGCGATGCCCTCACGGAAAACCGTGCATGAAAACAAACACGTGAAAAGTGTTTGGCCATTCACGATTGTTACTTTTTTCTGTAGCTCTTTCAACGATCGCGCGCCTCGCTCGCGCGGTGCGCGCGGCGCGTTTCGCTCGGTAAAGTTCTGAGCGCGTTTTAGCGGGCAAGTTTGTTTTCCTTTTGAATACCGAGTTTGTCGCTATGGCAGTGCCTCACTCTACTGAAGGTACTGCTCTGTGAGATGCTGCAATAATTCAACGGAGAACTCGGAATACAGACAGTTCCGGTTTCCGACAGACGACAGGTAAGCCTCTAAGGTTTTGTAATTTTGGAGTCGGAAATGCAAGCATAAAAATATATACTTTGCAATCTTCCCGACAGAGCAGTTAAATGGATCACGCACGCGAACCGGCCGGAGTTCGATGCTTTGCCCATGAGCAAGCTGCACGAGCGCCGGCTGTGCAGCGCGCACTTCAGGAATACAGCATTTGCAAGCCACAGGAGGATACGTTTGCGGCCGAATGCATGTCCTTTGGTTAAAGTAACCGACCCAAGACTGCAAGAGCTTGTTCCTCCAGGTGAGCTTGTCTCAGTACAATATTCAGTTAGTTTCATATTTGGTTTGGAGAAGCTGATCTGTTATGGTTATATTATTCATAATTATTATGGGAAGCTGCGACTCACCTGCCAGCCCCTGCAGTTCTGGTAAATAATATTTCATATTAGTTTCTGCACTATAATTCTCAAGCTAGGAACGGCCTTCTTTTTATACTAATCTGCTCAAATCTGTTGGCATCAATTTAGTATAAATTCATTGACTTTTTTTCAGTTCGCCCGTCCTCACCATCGCCAACTGCCGCCTCTTTGCAGGGGGAGGCGCGGGTGGAGCCCCACCTTGGTGAGGAACTAAGCTTGTACGTGATGCTTTTTTCTAGACATGAAAGCAATATGGAACGCGCCACGTCCGTTTACTGGCGCTATTAGCCAACTCTTGATATTAGTAGCGCCATATTCCGTTTAGTGAACTCACAAGATGCATTCATCCCATTTTTTCAGCTCGCCCGTCCTCACCACCGCCAACTGCCGCCACTTTGCAGGAGGAGGCGCCGGTGGAGCCCCACCTTGGTGAGGAACTGAGCTTGTACTGGACGGTTTTTTCTAGACATGAAAGCAATATGGAACGCTCAGCGTCCGTTTAACGGCTCTATTAGGCAACTCTTGAAATTGGTGGCACCATGTTCAGCTTCAGTTGAAGATTAATGTGAGTTCAACTTCTGAGTAATTTCTTCTCTCGAACAGATATCACCCTAGAGACACCAATGGGAGCTGCAGCCTCATCGAGGACCACGGCTGGCACGATGGCAACCCCAAAAAGACAAGGCGGCAGGCCGAGGAAAGAGTACTCACCCCGCACGAAACGTACATTAGATAACCTAAGAAAATCCAAAAACCGATTGCGCAAGAACCTCTTGAAGGCATCACAAACTTTACAAACTTTTTTTTTCTTGATTTTTCGAATCTGACACGACCTCGAGTCATCCAGGGCGCATAAAAGTGTTTATCCAAAGGGGCACTGGACCTTTTGAAGGTGCAGCTGTACTTGCAGCCAATGAACAAGTTCGGACGAAAATGTCCTGACGGATTTAAACCATTTGCCCTTAACCTTTACTTTCAGAGCCCCAGGGCTTAAAAGTACCTCGCCAAGTACCTGAGCTTGCCATCGGTTCGATCTCTCAAGAACTGGCTGTCCCAGATTGCCATACACCCTCGGGTTGCCCCCAACCTCATCAAGACTGTTGTTGACAAAATTCACGATTGGCATCTTAAAGATCGCGCATGTATTCTGATGTTCGACGAACTCGTTCTAAAAGAAAATCTCTTCTATGACACTAAGTCGGATATGGTGCATGGCTTTGCAGACAGCGGTAAGGAAACAACCCGTCATGTGGCAAATTCAGGCTTGGTTATGATGCTGGCGGGTATTTCTATGCCCTGGGTGCTACCATTGGCTTTCACTCTTTCAAAATATAACACAATACAATACAATAAACTTTATTTTTCCAGAAGTACTCTCAAAGTCAAAAGCATCCCCAGAATGTCTCCAGGATCTGTTGACAGACGTTATTCAAAATCTTAGTTCCGGCGGTGTCCTTGTGAAAGCTGTCGTGTGCGACCAGGGGGCCAGCAACTGCACTCTTGCACGCCGGCTGGGTGTCACACCACATCATCCCTTCTTCCTTGTCGGTGACAACCAAGTCTACTTTCTCTTTGACACCCCTCATATGCTCAAGGTGCACGTAACAACCTGCGCAAGCATGACCTACAGATTGCCAGCAAATTGATCAGATGGAAATACATTATGGACTTCTACAAAAACAAGCACCCTCTTCGATTACGATTGACAAAAACACTTACCGACAAGCACATTTATCAGACTCCATTCGGAATTATGAAAGTACAATTTGCTGCGCAAGTTTTTAGTGACACGCTTTCTGTTTCCCTTGCAACCCTCCTTTATCTGAATGAACTGCCCCTTGAGGCTCAGGCTACATGTGATTTACTTGAGCACATGGACCAAATTTTTGATTCACTGAATAGCTCACCTCTGGAATGCAGTGAACTAAAAATGAGATTCGCTCTAAGCTCTTCATCGGGAGATATTAATTTCCTAAGGGAGAAAAGCTCATCTATTCCGAAGTGGCAGTTCCTGCCACCAGGACGGCCCCACAGAGTAAGGGGATGTCATATTACCATCAATGCCGTCTTCTTACTGTGGGAAGACCTCAGCGGAAACTTTGACTTTGATCACTTACTTACAAGACGGCTCAACCAGGACCCGCTGGAAAACTTGTTCGGGATGGTGCGACAGCAGCATGGGTGTAACGAGACGCCCAATTCCTACCAGTTTGTGGCAGGCCTGAAACACATTCTCTTGGAACGATATTTCAGCTTCCCAGTAGACGAAACTGTGAGGCAGGCGCTGCCACATTGCTGGTGGAATCGAGGCACCTTCCGGTGTCGACTGCAGCCAGCCACCATGTCCGAACCACTGCTAGCAATTAAGACCGATGAGTTTGACCTACCCGATGAGTGATATGGCAACCTCATCCAAGAAAATGTTGAATACCACTTCGCTGCGTTCCTGGTGGAGTCGTTTCTTAAAAAACGTTTGTGCCATTTTTGCCCGGACTCGTTGAGTGATGCAAGTGGGGTGCTCACCTCTGAGATGCAGTTTCATGCTCTCCACTAAGCCTGCGCTCCTAGGTCGATTTCCGACTCTTTCTGTCCCCCATCAGATGCATTCTTTCAGTGTTTCAAAATTTTCGAACGAACCTTTCTTAAGAAGATCAACGTGCGCATTCCCTTGCCGAAGGTTGCTGAACGCATGGTACATTCCCTGGTTCCTCATTCCGAAGAACAATTTTGTACCAAAGAATGCGCGAAGCAGTTCCTCAATCCTTGCGTTATGTGCGCCTACGTTGGCATATTCGCCTGTTGTACAGGGAACTCCTCACAAAGCGTGCTCTTAAAACACCAGGGCAAAAAAGAGGAAACAATTTGCACCTTAACCGCATCAATAATACAGTTTAATATGGTTTCTGCACACTTTACTGTAGGTATGGAATGTCTTTGCGTGAGATACAGTCGTAATGTGTTGACAAACTTCCTTTCTAGATCAAAAACAGACATCCCATTTCACGGCAGATTGACATCATGCTGTCTAAACATTTATATGAACCATTCAGTTTTGCTTTGCGATAGAACCTAAGAGTCTTTTGTCAGTGCTGACTTGATCAAGCCGTAGTATAGCCCTCGTCAAATTTTATTGTTGAGGCCGAGCCAACTGACATGCATTAATATATAAAAGATATAGGACACCCTATTTGAGAGGTTCAATATCCAGGAGGTCTGCAAGAGCCATAATAAAGTCGATGCATGCACTTCCTAATCTGACTTGGGGTCTGGAGACTCGACGTCGTGTTTCAATTCGTGAAATCATTGTAAATAGCTTGTAAACCCTTGTAAAAACGTTACTTATGCGCATAGTCTTAATGCGTATATGTTCCTAGTATAGTGATCATATAGACTTTTGAATAGCTCTCTAGGTATGAGCTGTTTTTATAAACTTCGCTAATTGCGCAGTCAGTATTTTGAATTGTTACCGCATTCCTGCTATTCAGAACACTGAGTAGAGATGATGCACGTTGCGAGTTCCATATATTGACTTATGCTGTTTTTCATAGCGCGTGCGCATGTTCGTATAGTTACCAGATGTTTGCACATATTGATATGTATATATGCATATTATGTCCTTCTAGAACAATTTTTTTTTGCGTGTTCATCACTTTTGTTTTTCTATTGTGTAACGTTTCCAATAATTAAAGAAATGAGCAGATCTGAGTGGAAAACTTGTGGAATAATAGTTCTACATTCTGTGTTACTTACCGTTCCCATATTTGTACGTCTTTCCGTTTTTCACCACTTCCTTCGTTTAATGCTCGCTCACCTAGGGGTGTTGCTTACATTTATGTAGATAACATTATGTAAAGAGTTTATTTTGAAAGTGTGGCCTAACCCAGGAGTATCAAATAAAAATGCATTTAAGTCCATCACCTGGATTTCTTTCTTTGCCTCGGTGAGATCGTTCTTAATGTTCATGTGTTCAAAGATTGCATGTGCAGACTACACTCGATCGCCCCGGCGCAGCGTAGTCTGCGCCGTGGCGTTTTCGGTTTTCGGTGCCGCCGCGCTGTTGCGCGCAGTACCGAAAACCGAAAAAATCGAACGTCGGCCGCGCGTGCAAAAAAAAAAAAAAAAGAGAATCGGAGAGAAGATAGCGAGAGAGAGGAGGAGGAGGGTACGCGAGGGTGTTGACTAGGGTGGCGCCATCTCGTGAGAGTGTTGTGCGAATTTGTCTAGCCCCAGACCTCCTTTCGCCATTTTGCCGCAAAGCGCCGTGTCGCTAGTTTCGCTTTACCACGGTGGAAGGTACAGCTGCACTC